>OX375778.1:3817500-3869788 GCA_947359385.1 Chesias legatella | reverse complement strand
CACAAGCGAAGTCAACTTGAGATCTCATAAGCTCGTTAAAATGAACTAGGCTTTGAAACAGTGACTTGTCGAGCCTATTAAAACTTAGGTACATATATAAATCAAGGGGAATAGATAAATTTTTGCTGGCCGATACAATAATGTTATGACGATTGAATTATACTCAGCTACATTTGCCTTATCCAGTACAAATTTAGCCAGAACTATGCCAAGTTCGACCGGGAAAGTACTGCCTACATACCCATTTGTTATTCATCATTGTACCCATTTCACCCGCCAAGCACAAATGCATTAGCGTTACTGTGTTTCGTTTTAAAAGGTGTAGTTTCCGGTGAATTTACAGGCACATGAGACATTCCACCTGGGTCTTGTCGTACCTAAGTAGGGGAGGATCCAAGCCGTATTGATTGTTATGAGCAGAGGTGACCACTTAACACCAGGTGGACCATCTGCTTTTTCCGTAACTTCATCACAACAAACAATAAAACCAACCTGGGTAACGATCCTCTATTCGATGTCTTTCGGCCATTGTGAGCGATATGGGTAGATTTATAACGTAAACGGTAAACTTAGCTGAGTATTCATGATTTCATGACTGGAATTAACTAAACTGGTTGATATTCATTTAGATCGTAACTTGACCTGTGATGAAGCTAAAATAGGATATATACTCTATGACCTGAATTATTGAATACTATCTCATTTAAAGTCACTTCCCAACTAACGCCGGCTTTGACGCCGTCGGCAGTTGTGATGCAGTCGCGGCAACAGCATTTAAACTGCTAAATCAATTGAGAATTTGCAGTTCAGTTTAATAAGATGTGATCCGAAGACGATCAGTTTCAACTTACAGTGTTTACTTTTGCCACAGAATAATTAATTGATTTACCATCCTTACTTATATGTTTTGAATATTATTGACGTTTCCAAGGAATTTCTTAGTAATTCTATGGAAATAAAGTTCTTGACTTTCCTTTTCGTCGAATATAAATTTTGAATTAAGTTAATACTTTCATAATAAGCGTGACTAAAAGTTAGTATGTAAAATATTGACAATAGTACTTTAACATCTATGTCCATTTTAATAATGTCTTTACGATAGCAGGAAGGCTAAGTTAGGGATTAGTTAAGTCCCACTGTAAATTTTATTACAATTTATGTTATATCGCCTGCGGTTTTGAAATGGCGTTATAATAACGCCAGTTTAATTAAAATTCTAGTCTAGAATAAGCCTATCTTGTCCAATGGTAACTAAGAAATGAAAGTAGTATATCGGCCTAACTAATATTTGTAAATCGTTGTATTATGTATATTCGAAGAGTTCTTCGAAAAATTCAGATTTAATTCAATAATTATTTGTTATTATAGTGGTTATAAATATTTAATTTCATACAAAAAATATTCATGCATGAATGAAATCATATTCGCAATTTGAACGGACGAATAACATTGAAACTAAACCATAAAGATGTTTTGAGTTGTTTCATTTACCTACAAGTTAAACCGTTTAAATAACCGTATTATATACTGTATACTGTTATATGTACATATAATTGCGGTTATATGTACATATAATTGCGGTTAGTTGTCGGTTTTATTAGTATTCTGTCGGAGTAGACTGTCTGCTTTCAGGAAATAGCATATGCCTGCAATGCGCACTGTGCACGGATATAAAGTATTTGTTTCATCGGCGCCAAATTGCCCGCAATTATTAGATTCGCGTCGATTAGCGTTGCCAGGCGTCCGGATAAAGCCGGACCATAGGCTATTTGGTTACGTGTGCGGCAAATTAGATGATGTCTGGCTTTTGTTAGGCTTTTTAACTTTGTCACGTATAAAGAAGATTGATTCATTCAATTATATTATTGTTTCATTAGAATTTAAGAAGATTTTATGATAATTAATGAAGCGTTTTACTTAAAAAAATATTGACGTGTCTAAGATAATAAACATCAAATGATAATCAAAGGTGTCCGGCTTTTTCACCCAAGTGTCCGGCTAAAATATCTGATCTGTCCGGCTTTTCGGATTTAAGATCTGGCAACCCTAGCGTCGCTACGTAAAGACGGTGACGATGCAGTCCTTCCTTAAAAGGCCTTGATAATGTAGAATCTTGCAAAACTGCCATTTAAAATAACGTGTTACGGTGAAGGTTGTTTTAGTTGTCACGACACGACATGACACGATCATCTTACGTAATGAGTTACTTCTTTAATAACAGCTGACGAAGTTGTAAATATCCAATTACGTTTCAGTAATTATGGAATTGCCGTTTGATTGGTATTTTACAAGCTTTTATTTAACTTGCAATGTATGTAACTATGTTTGTTTGGGTGGAATCTTGCAACTCAATTTTGAAGCAGATATCTTCAACCAATTGAGCTGAAATTTTGTATACACGTTTAATTTGGATGACAATGCATGGTTATGGTTAGCTATGTCATTCTAAATCCAACATGGCGGACTAGTTATTTTCAATGCACTCCTACAATATGGGTATGAAATGAACGGACTTGCTGAGAAAATCTCACGTGACGTCACTGTAAATCCAATATAGCGGACTTCTAAAAAGCTTGTTTTTCAAAAGTTTTTAATTTTAATTTATTTAATATCATCATAACTGTTAAACTTACGCGTTTTCGTTATAAAACCGAAACCAATAAAGTTAATAAGGTGATTTAATTTAAAACTAAAATTATTTTAATTTTAAAGTTCAGATGATAAAAATTTCAAGTATTTTTATTCATTACTTAATAAAATTAATATTTGCCTATATTATTCGTTGTTAAGTTAGGGTCCAGTTAATAATAAGAGTATATATTACCACTATTTTAGTCGTTCCATTTTATATTATGTACTTATTGTTTAATTATACACGTTAGGACAATGTATGTTGATTCTTACCCATTACCGAAAGTTTAGCGAGGCCTCGACTAATGTATCGACCTAAATTGCTACTATAGTATTTTGTAAGGTTATACATAATTTAGATTAAGTTCATAGTTTATATATGTAACTGTATAATATAACCGAGGGAATGTTTAATTATTTACTGTGCCCACTCAACGAATTTGCAGTGCTGATAACTTTGGTTTTTACATCGTTAAAGTATATAAGATGTGATAAAGTGTAGAATCATAAACATTGTTTCATTTCTCTTTTCTTAACTGATGAATGAATCAGTTAATGTAAGTGCCATGAACAAAAGAATCTATCGATTCGGACAGATACTAATAGATGCGTTTTGTGATAAATGTAATTAGTGATAGTGTAATATAATTATTTGCTAGATATGGCACAGAAATCGTAATAAGAATTTGTTATTGATTAGCGTTTTTTTATTTTATTGATCCTTGTGTCTCAACGGCGCGGCGTGAGCGATTTAATAATTCGTTTAAAGTGTTTGAAATATAAATTTACAATAATTCAATTTGATTTTAATTATTGTACAATATTCTAAGAGACTGTTTGGTTTGCTTTAGATATAAGAGCACCAATGCTTGCGCGGATATTTAACGGCATTGTAATTAATTACGTCCACGAAAATTAATTAAGAGTAGATACACATAATTATGTTAAGACATTGCGCTAATAATGAAAACATATTCTATTTCACATAAGCTTTGCATTTCAATTGTAAAGTCCCTCGATCGATGTCCTTTCTTATCGAAGACTATACTGATGTGAGGCATACCCATTTACGCCGCCAAGCAGAAAAACATTTGCGTTACTGTGTACCGGTTTGAAAGTTGTGGTTGCCGGTGAAATTACACGCACATGAGATATTCCACCTTCAAGTCTCAGAGCCACGAGCGCATACGCTGCGACTTGGCTCTTGTACTTAAGTAGGGGACGACCTAAGTCGTATTGCTTATGGGCAGAGGTTACCACTTAACACCGGGTGGGCCTTCTGAGTGTCCCGCAACTTTAACATTAAAAAGGGAAATGGCCACCGCTCATTGTTTCATTACTAGTATAGATGTAGTTATCGCTAGAGTATTGACATGATTACGATACCATCATTAAATTAATTGTTGCAAACTACCATACCAACCATCATAATCCTAAGAAAACATTATTATTTTATTTGACTGTTCTTGAACGAAAATTTAAAATTTGACGAAAATGAATCAGTGCACTCTTAAGATTTGAGTCGCTCAATGTTAGAGTGGCTCAGTTCACAAAAATGCGAATACTGAACTGAGTTAGTTGCTGATCCAAGCGTCCTTCCTAAACAAAAGACAGGGCACTTATGTTATAAAAAAAAATGGCCTTTATCTGTGGCCTCGCTCGAGCGTTCATTCATTCATTCTCTGTCAATATTAGCTTTGGTGGTCTTCCTTGCCCCAAAGTAAGCGCGGCTAACTGTTCGCTGAGCCTTAATTACCTTATGAAATATGACGAGTAACGAAATGAAGACTGAGTTAGTATGGTAGTGTGGATGAGTCATTAATAAAAATAAGGTAGGCTACGCATTTCGTCATTCATAATTTTTGGACATAATGTATAAAGGTGGATTATAACTATTCATGGTGGCTTTTTCAAAATGAAATGAAGGCCTTGATACATCTAATTTTAGGGTTCCGTAATCAGACTGGGTATCCTTATTTTTGGTCGCCACACTCCTTTTATGGTGACCTCTTTTACTTTATGTTTTTCAATAATTCCGCTATTGTAACGCATCTACGTGAACATTTTTTTCAACCTACCTATTTCGGATCATAAGATACGAACAGAAATAAAGACGGACGGTGTAAGCTTAGTAATAGGATCCCTTCCTTTGAGTACGGAAACCCAAGACGTCCAAAAACAAAATATATATTTATATTTTACTCTCTTTTACGCCGACGCATTAGAATGCGACTGTGTAATAGTGTCTCGTTCTTTCCTTACGCAGTTTGATAGTCGTATCCTTGTCATTATGCGTCAAGTATACCTAGTTCGTCCTGGGCAGTACTGCGACCACCTGTTTCAAACGCTAAGCCGTAACGCATAGCATTACTGTGTTACAATTTGAAAGGCTGGTGCAATTACAGGCACATGAGACAATTCACATGTCTCAAAGTTGTAGGGTTGTCCAATAAGGAGCAGTGCAATGCGACTTGAGTGTTCCCAAACGTAAGTAAGGGAGGATCCAAGAGGTATTGCTTTTGCGGGACCATTTACCTTATTACGTAATGTACCATGTTTTAAAAAATTGCTTATGAAATGCGTCGGTGTGAAAAGGGTGTTGTACTTTTCATTTTATTGTTTGTCATAATAATTGAGATAATCTGGTGTTTATAAAAGGGTAAAGGTGGCATTGAAATAATTTGTTTGATAATAATTAGGTAACGTTATGTAAGTATTTATAAGTCATTGTTGTATTTGAGTGGTACTTTTAAACATCACATGGGAGGTCATGTTTTTATTAATAGGAATGTTCAAAATGTGTGACATATTTTGTTATTTATAGCTTAAGTATTGCTTATATCGAATAGTTTGTTTTATTATATGGATGCTTAAATAAAGGAATTGATAAAAGAATATTATATTTTTTATTTACTAACAAAATATAAACTATAATGGATAGTTATAAGTTATCCATGGGAGTTAACCCATACACGTTTCGGTAAAAAGATTTTACAAACAATTTATTGTACGAAAAAACAACCAATGAAAAGTAACTTTGTTACCATTTTCTTATTATAAAAATCATCTATGATTGAAATCTTTATTTTTCTAAAAACTACACACAACAAATACACTTACACTTACACTGCAAGACACACTTCCTTTAATTAAAATGTCTGGTTAAACGCAACTTTAGAAATACTAAAAACATTGTTTTGTTACTGTAGGAAATAAATCACATATCAGGTTTTTTTATTTTATTTATATAATATTTAAAATTAATTCACTTTGTGTCCTTACCAGTAAAAAGGTTTTCAACGGAACGAGTATCACTAGTAATTGATTCACGTATATCTATCTATCTATCTATCTTAAAGGTTTTCTATAGAAAACTTTTCTATAATTACGGCTATTTGTACTTTTGTACATAATTTTAGATGAATGTTTAAGAGAAAACGCTTAAATGCTTAAATCAATATCCCTATAATGTATAATTCTCTGAACTGCCTCTATTTTAGGACAGTTTATTTCGTATATGTTTTTATGTATAATATTAAAAATAAGTTCAAATATGTTATACTGGTAAATAGTTTTTTACCCTGGCTGCTTTACTGGATTTAACATCTCCCATAGTAACTGTCGTGAGCAGAAGTTAATTTTGTATGGCTACCACACCGAGCTACCACACCGAGCTACCCAGAAACATCGGGAAAGGTAATGCTAGTGTAGAAGCACCTTTTCGTAGGTTACTGAATAGTTTCAATGGGCGACTCCGTTGGCAGTGATTTTCTCTTTGACTTCCTTGATCATCAACTTGACGAGGCTATCCAAATCCACTTCGGGTTTCCAGTTCCAGTCGCGGCGTGCTTCGCTGTCGTCGAATACCTGAGGCCAGGAGTCAGCTGAAATTGAAATATTTGAATGATATTCTTTGAACGACTTTAGCAGCAGTAGGTTTTTACGTGGCAATGTTACGGAACGAGCTGATGGCCCACATAGTGACTTGACTTTGCTTGCCTCACAGTTCGTAGTAAACCTACCTTCTGCGCTGTAGGTCGTGGGTTCGATTCCCACCCAGGATAAACATTTGTGTGACGAATATAGATGTTTTTTCTGTGTCTGGGTGTTAATATGTATTATATGTATGTATTTACAAAAAAAAGTATATGTATTCTATCAGGTGTCTGGTTCCCATAGTACAAGCTTTGCTTAGTTTGTTTAGTCTGAATTGTCCACCAATATTAGTATTAACTATTGAACTCTTAAAAAATCCTAACCACAGGTAGTTAAAAAAAAGTGCATGTCAATTCCGCTTCCTCTTTAAGTGGAATGACATTTGAAGTAACGCCTTTTTTATACCCGATAAATTTTCTTACCAGGGCGTACTGAAATCGATTCCTAAGGAGTACAGTAGTCAAAAATGTAGTGTCGATTTTACTAAGTCCCTCTGTCGACTAGTTTTATGGTTTTCAAAGTAACCTTAACGTAAGCACTTAGTAACATCAGTATAAATCGTGATAAACAAGTACATATGGTTCCGCATTAACGACAATACGTAGAATTAATGACTTTTACGGTTTTTTTCACTGATAAGCAAACCTGCGTATTGTGTTTTAAATACCTACACTGCATCGAAAGTCATTTTTTTATTTCACATGCATTGGTTATCTGTATAAAGAACATTGAACTTTTTTTATTTATAGCGCCAGGAAACCTGTCGGTAGATTAATTACAGATAAGACGTGTGTATCAGAATGACGGGTGTATGTCAACAAACTCTCATGCAACATACATGAGAGCAATGAACATGAACTCCTATGTTGTAAATGACACTATCACTAGCGGTCATTGGCAGACTGGTGGGCTCATATAGCCTCTGTAGCCATCAATTAAGAAGAAGAAGAAGAAGGATGAGAGCAATGTGCATAAAATTCAAAGCAATGTGCTTTTTTAAACCACAGTTATAAAAAAAGTATGTGAGCAGCCAGCCTGATATCAGAATGGCGGGTACATTCTTAGTCTGAGCAAATTACTTACTATCTAAGTGTGAAATGACTACCGCAGCAATGTTCTAGCTATGTGATCCAACATATTATCAAAAGCACAATCAGATGCGGTAAACATACCGATTTCCTGTCTACTGTCGGGCTGGTAGGAGATCTTCAGCTCTGGCATATACTTGGACATCGCGTCGGCAAGCTCTTCTGGCGTGAAACTCATCGACGTGACATTGTACACCCTTCTGTGAAGTTTATCGTTGGGCACCTCGAGGTACTCCGAGAGGGCTCTGAGGGCGTCCCGCACGTGCATCATGGGTAACCTCGTATCAGGCTTCAGATAGCATTGATAGTTCCCCTTTCGGAGAACATCGTGGAAGATCGCTATCGCGTAATCTGTAATGGAAATTATGGTGGTGGTAAATAGTTCGGTCACAATTTTAGGTTTACTCTTTCTTCCTCGTCAATAAAGAGACCGACCCTGGCCATAGACTGATTTAGAACTGACAACTAAACTTAGTGATGTGCCCTGTTTCAGTCGTATTTTAATCGTAATGGTTTTCTGTAAATCTATTAGCAATCTAAACAAATTTTCGGTTCACACATTTTTATGACCCCGAACACTATATTCATAGAGTAGGTATCAGAACTATGTCAAAGCCTAATTACAAAAAAGATAAACTTACCTGTTGTTCCGCCACCAGGTGGGTCGCTCGAAATAACTCCAGGGAATCTCAAACAACGGAAATCAAGTCCAAATCTGTAGTGATAATACTCCCCTAGCAACTCCGCGTGCACTTTCGACACACCATAAATAGTTCTTGGTCTCTGAATCGTTACATTAGGAGTGGGATTCCTCGGGGAATCCGGCCCGAAGGCCCCAATTGTACTCGGCACAAAAATTCTCAACTTATACTGCTTTGCGAGCTCAATCACATTATGCATTCCTTCGATGTTCACTCTCACAGCTAAAGGCACATTCTGCTCCCCAATAGCACTGAGGAGAGCCGAGAAATGGATCAGCCAATCGACCCTGTGGTCCACGACTGTCTTCTGAAGACCTTTAAAGTCCAGTATGTCCACAAACAGGTATGGGCCATCGCTGACAATCTCCTGTGTGGGCTTGATAATATCGGACAGGATGACCTGTTCCCTGCCATATTTCCCTCGAAGATACTTTGCGCACTCGACGCCGAGTTGACCTAGGCCCCCTGTAAGTGGACAATAGATATCAATGAATGTAATGAAGCCATGACGCAACAAATCTGTGAGTATAATAGTCGGGGTATTTGCTGGCCTATCTTTAGGTTTCACCTCGAACCAAGGCTCTATAGTAAGGTCATTGTAAATACTAAGGAAGGAGTACCTAATATATAAACGCAGACGGGACTTAGGTCGGACGATGAAGGTCTAGGTTACCTAGGTATTAATAATAGATGCGACGTTGCCACTCAAACTGAATAAAAACGTGTATAAGTATGTATACATGTATGTGTTACACGTGTAAATATTATGCTCATTTGGCGCATGTATTTGCCGACACGCCGCGCTGAGAGCTACGACTTAATAAATATATGCGCATCTGCAGTAAGGAAATAGTTGAACTATGAATAAAATAACTCGTTAGAGTTGTAACCGCACAAAACTCAAAATAGTAATTCTGTTATATGGAGATATATTTTATAAGAAATATAATATATAAAAAGATTATAAGAAATTTTCAGGTAGTACAACTTGTATCAAGTTCGTCGGGGGAAGTACTGGCCTTATCTATTTCTGCTGCCAAGTAGTCCGTTCGCGTTAATTTCCGGTCTGAAATGAACGGTGCGATTGCCTGGGAAATACTTCAGTAACATGAGATATTTCACATGTACATTTCAGAGTTACAGGAGCAGAGATGCGACTTGAGTCTTCTCATAGTTAAACATGGCAAGACCCAAGTCGTATTGCTTTAGTTACAAGAGTTTCCCACTTAACATCAACCATCTTAAGTTCTTAATGAGTTTCATAACTTATTTACAAAAAAGATTTTTCTAAAGCAAAAGCAGAATTCGATATTATGAACTGGCTTGACCCCCTTTTGCCTACTCTATTTTTTTTTAATACTTAGGCAAGAATATCTCGCTTAAGTAAGAAAGAGAACAAACAAATATATCGGTGGAAATTTCAAAGAGCGCTATCTCGCCCCACACAAGTAACTAAGCAACTAAAGAATAAATTAAAATTTAATTAGTATAAACTATTTTAAATATTCTAACATCCAGAAAAACAATAAACATCTATGTTCGTGGTAAATGTTTGCCCTGGGTGGGAGTCGAACCCACGACATATAGCGTAGAAGGCAGTTACTACAACTCGCTACCTTTTATGTGAATAAGATACGGAATAAGTAGATTTTTGAACCTGATGTGACGTAACAAAAATATCTGACCATAACGAAAACAGTACGACTTGGGACTTCCCCGACATAAGTATGCGAAGACACATGTCACATCGTTGCGCCCGTAACCCTGAGGCATGAAAGTGGGACGTCAAACGTACGCCTGTAATTTAACAATCAAAAATAATTCTCAAAGCAGAACACAGTTGCGAACGCGTTATTGCTTCGCGACAGAAATAAGAATAATAATAATCTTTTTATTTCTCGAAAAAAGTAGGTTTATCTTAAAACTAGATACAATACCTAATGTAGGACGAGCAAAAACCTACTTCGTGCGAGTATAGAGAGATAATGTAGCATACTTCCCCGGACGAACTTGTTACAGTGTTCTTACTAGTGTAGAGCATACATTTACATTGTAAAAAAAAAGGAAAAAAAGGATGCCCTCCTTTAGGGGTTTCTTGGCTGTTCTCCCGTGGAGGGTCGGATAGAGTTTGAACAGGCGTCAAACTTAGCGATAAGTACGCGTGACCTTATGTTTTGAATATTATTGACGTTTCCAAGCCATTTCTTTATCAATTCTATGGCAATAAAGTTTTGACTTTAACTTTATTTAAATCAATGCTAAGGGAACATTATTTGTCATGCTGTCAATAATTTATTAGTTTTTTCTTTCTCTTTATTTTTGCCTTGTAATATTGTAACATAGGTACTTATTGATATTTAAAGTATTTATGTATGTCTATTATATATATATTATATTTAAATATATATTTGTATATGTATTTATGTATATGTGTAGTATAAGCATGTGCAGCCTATAATTTATTTTTGCATGTATAATTTGTCCAATTATATTTTTATCCAATCTTAGATGAACCACAAAGCCCCATATAAAGTCCAGTATTTCTTGTCCATCCCAAGGTTGTCTGTAAGAGATCGCTTTATAGCGATAAGACCGCCCATTGTTTCACTTGTTTTTTGTACTTTGTATCTGATTGTTGTTATTTTGATTTTGTGAGCAATAAAGTGTCATCTATCTATCTATCTATCTACCTTCAGAAATGCTTATTTTGCACGGAATAGCTGAAATTTTGACAGATGCGTTATGCGTATCCCATCTTTGTATAATAAACGTGTTTTCATCGTATATTTTTGCTCTATCATTCAATAATACGGTAAAAAATAAAGCACCTAACTTTTTTAGATTAGTGCCACTCTAAAGGAAAATAAAAATTACTAATCCGATATGATTCTGGCCCAGGCTAAGGATCTCCGGAAAATCTTTTTTGGGTACATATAGATAATACAAATAAATACAATTTCACTGAGGTAGTACGGAGGGACTCGAGGGACCTTCGGTGTGCGTATTCGCGTTCGTGTTCTATTCGCACTTGAACGATTAATTTATTGTCTTGAAAGTACCTAATGCATAATTTATGATATTTTCAAAAATTTCGCGTCAGTACTTGAACCTAAGTAACCTAGACTCAGTGACTCAAGTTAGAATAATTAATTCAGACACTTTTTTTTAAACTCACCTGTTATCAAAATTTTCGGTGGCTTTTTCTTGATGGATTCCACCGAATACGCCCTAAGACTTAACTGGAAGCTCAGTTTCCATGTAGTTCTATAGAAATTGTTCAACATGATGAGCACGATATAACACTAGGTGGCACAGACGGTAACTGGAGCCTATCGGGCCGTAGATTACTCAACAGTCACAGCCAGGGGCTCGAGTTAGAAACTGGTTTTAGATATTACCTAAGTATTAAAATGGAACTTGTAAACACGATGTTTTCGCAGACACTCGTCTGCACTAAATGAACCTTATTCCTAAAGCGAAGTGGGCGAATTCGTTTCGCTGGTTCAGAAGTGGGTGTGTGCCTGGCATTTTGGAATTGGCAATAACAATTTTTTGCTTTGATTTTTATTTTAGTAGGTACTTACTGTTGCTACCAGGATACTGTGGGTGTGTCTGTCTCGGCTCTGCTGTAGTTATATTAATTTCATTTTTATTAATCAAATAAAAGTGAGGTAGGTCGTACTATGTGGTGATTTTGCTTCTTTGATAAAAGGATTCCACTGATCTTGGAACAAATGACAGCTCTTGCCAGCTGGAAGAAGGAACAACGAATATACACTTGGGATATTTGGCTGCTATATTGGCCTGTAACTCTGCCTTCTGCGCTGTAGGTCGTGGGCTCGATTCCCACACAGGTCATTTGGTGATATAAATGATACATCCCCATGGTCTGCTGTCGCTCTGCTCCTCAACACACAAAACATCTTATAATATCTTATTCTAGTATTTTATGTAGTCATAAATGTAACACGGATTTAAGTAATCAGATTGTTACAAGGCTCGCGAAAAACGCCCTCCTTTAGGGGTTCCTTGTCTGTTCTCCCAGGAGGGTCGGATAGGGTTTGAACAGGCGTAAACTTTGCGATAAGTACGCGTGACCTTATTTTGAATTTGAATTTACATTTTTAAGCCATTTCTTTATTAATTCTTGGCAAATAAAGTTTTCGACTTTGACTCTGTGACGAACACAGACGTTTGTACTGCTTGTATTTACAAAAAAGAATAAAATTATATTATTAGTTTTTAATTAATAGTTGTCATATTACAAGCTATGCTTAACCCATTCACTGCCTCCTTTGGGATTAGATGGCGCTGTGTGAAAGGCAAAAAAATTTAATGGGACAGATAATATTCATCCAGCTTATTTTGACATAGAAAGCCATCGATGAAGTTATAATATTAAAGGATTGTGCTTAATATTACTACATAATTACTACTACCTACTCGTATCTGGATATTTCAAACCAAAGTGATTAATAAAATAAGAAATCACAAGTTCGAATGTTAAAGGTACTCATCTTGATAAAAAGCGAACCGTAACTTGCCATAAAACCAAAAAAAACAGAACATAATTTGGTATTTATTTATTTTACCAGAGTATCCGTAAGACCTAATTATTTTTTTATTTATAAGTAAATGTAATATTTATTAATCCGCAACGAGTGATTTGACGAATTATTCGTCAACGCCCTAAACTAGTTAGTGGAATTTTGTGAGAGATGTTTTGTTTACATCTCAAGGTCAACATGATCCAAGCAGGTAAAAATCACAAATGGCAAACACATACATTCACATAGGTATACCTATATGGTAGATTGTTTTTTTTTTGCATATGAATAGATGGCGTGACTTTGTCTCGACAACTTGACTCTAGGTCACCTTTATACTAGATTTGATCATAGTTTAATAATAAATAAATGAATAATAATATTGATGGATATTTCACACAGCGCCATCTAGCCCCAAAGTAAGCTAAGCATAGCTTGTATCATGGTAACCAGATAACTGATATAATACTTAAATACTTTTTTTTTGTAAATACATTTTAACATCCAGACACAGCAGTAGGTTCATAGTGACCTAGCTTGCAGTGTTCGGGTTTAAAAGCTGTCGAAGAGACGTTGTTCTCAAGTCTATCAGGTCAGGTCTATCTACAGCCAAGGTGAAATATGCGATGCGACTTCGATCTTCCCATACTTAAGTACGATAACTTAGGTAGGTATACTGTGATTAAGGTGCGTTACTGTTATTAATGGAGGGAGAGGCAGGCAATTTGTTAATCTTGTCATTTCATCTCAGAAAAAAAATGATGACCTTCTGCGCTGTAGGTCATGGGTTCGATTCCCACCCAGGACAAACATTTGTGTGACGAACATAGATTTATTTATTTATTTTTATTTATTTATTTATTATTAACCAGTACGGCTTCTGCCAATTACACTAATTAATTAAAATATATATGCAAATAATTACAAATTTAACTATACTATTAACACAAACTTATTACAGAAACTTATTAGATGTTTGTTCTGTGTCTGGGTGTTGATATGTATCATATGTATGTATTTCCATACACTGAATCAGTTGTCTGGTTCCCAGGATACAAGCTATGCTTAGCTTATTTTGGGGCTAGATGGCGCTGTGTGAAATGTCCACCAACATTTATTATTATTATATAATGTCATGTAACTTATATCGTAGGTAGAGCGTGGTGGTGCAGTGGTGCAGAACCAGAGTTTCAATCCGGATGTTTGTGACACTAGCTCAGATCGTTAAGAGAGCCAATACATTTTTTCACTTGAAAAATTATGTGCGCACATATCCACATAGTCAAAACGGTAAGGAAAACCAAAATTTCCTCAAAACAAAAATTATGATTGGTATATGTGTCAAGTGCACGAAAGCAGCCCTTTGAGGTCAATTCGTTTTTCCACACTGATTTCCAGAGAGCTATTTACCAGATTATAACTTAGTGGTAGCACCGCACGCGTTGTAAGAGCAGTAGACCTCGCCAAGTTCGTCCGGGGAAGTACTGCCACCATGCCCATAACTGCCGACATTCCGGTTTGAAAGGTGTGGTTGCCGGTGAAATAACAGGCACATGAGATATTGCACCTACACGTCTCAGAGTTACGGGCGCATACGATGCGACTTGGGTCTCGTCGTACCTAGTAGGGTTGGACCCAAGTCGCATCGGTTGGTAAGGGCAGAGGTTACTGCTTAAAACCAGGAGGGCCGTCGCGTCGGCTCGTTACAAAACTGCATCGCATAAAAAAAAATTTAAAAGCCTTGGAATAAAATCAGGGGTGATTTTATTGTCAACGTGCTGAGCTACAACCGTCAATTTTCTATTCCACGAATAATGCGGTGAATTAAATGTTCGTGTTGACACAAGTTCTTTTTAATCATTTCGAATCACAATAATATTGAGCAATTAAAAGACAAGTCAATTTTATTGTCCAAGGCACCCTTCCTTGTTACCACACAGACCGATTGAATCGAGATAACGCGCCTTAGCATTCTTTATTTTGCAACTGGTGTTCAAAGAGTATAAAATACTTGAGTAGAAAGTCTTACTTCGTGCTGCATGCATGCAAATTATTGTGCCTACTGCCTATGCGTATGCAGTCACTCATGCAAATGGCACACCCTTAACGGTTCAAAGTATCTGGAGCCCACAAACTATGAAGAGTTATTTATACGTATAATATGGCGAAAGTTGAATATGAAGGTAGCTTTTTAGTAACGTTATATCCAACACTGTACCCCGCGAAGACCACCATCATTATACCATAGGATCCATAGGAACGGTGTTGAAACGGATCAGAACCATACGAGTAGTTGTTAGAAGTAGAGTCCATTCACACGACCTACCCGCAAAGAATCCGTGTTATCAAGTTTCAACCGGGTGCGAGCTACCCATAATCATCATCATCATCATCAACCTAGCCTGTAATCACCCACTGTTGGGTATAGGCCTCCCTTTTCTTTTGCCAGCCCAATCTGTTCTGCGCCACTCTCGTCCAGGTTTTTCCAGCCTATTTTACGATGTCGTCGACCCAACGCATGCGTATTGGAAAATAAAGCTTGTGAATAATAAGCAACCTATAGATATGTGGGATTACCACGAACATTTCAGCCTGTAGACACCTAATTCTGGGTATAAGCGACCTTTTAAACCTATTGTCACGTCCAACGCAGTCCTCATCCATTGCGGCAATTCTGATGATGTCATCGAACTGGTGGTCTACTCCTTCGCCTATACATTCTGTCCTGGTTCAGAGTCAGTCTCATTCCTAGCTAAAACCGTATTATCTTTATCATATTTTCATATATCACGACGTCGTCAGCTACAGCGACTACTCTGCTGCCACGCTCCCCAATGCAAGCAGCGGTGCGGTAGCAGGAGTAGTCACCTATTCGCACTGAAGTAGACGTATTGTACCTAACCGCACCCAAAACCTAGTGGCATATCTGCACTTGCTGGTACCAGCACGAGCCACAATGGTTAAAGATAATTTACTTGGTGCGCATCGAACTGTGAAACGAAAGTCTGTTTACCTGCGAAATATACTCCGGATCCCAGTTCGTGTTCGGCAACCATATGCCACGCTCGTTCAGAGGCTACTGTGAAGTGTTACTGACTGTTTGACTGTTTTGTGGATCTTGAAGGTATTCCGGAGGTTAGAGCTAGAAACTGTGGTAGGTAACGTGGAAGGCTGGGCTGCTTTGGAAGCTATTTTTTTAACATAGTTAACTTAAGTAAGTGTAAGAGGCCGACATACTACACATTTGCGTAATTACAGTTGAGAAGCAGTTGGTACAACTGCTGCGGACTGCCTGTTCGATTCAGTATCAGCGTCAAGTAACGCAAATGTTCGCTCTACCAGCAAATACTTAACTAAGTATTCATAACCGAGTAGACGGTGATACCTAATTTGGTAAATTAGGTAACAATAAATTGTATGTATGAAGGCTAAATATTAGTTTTCCAGAATTTTAGACCCCATATTATTGTTGAAAACTTAGATTTGGGTCATTTCCTACAACTTAAGAAGCGCATTTATTGAACCCCTTATTTAACACCCCTTTATTGGAAATAAATCAAAATCCAATTGTGTATAACATAAAACAGTATTATTTTTTCTTTTCATTCTTTAGTAGGTTACAATATGTATGAAAATTACACAGCCTATGACTTCATTATATTTGCAAAAACAACACCGTTGATATCGTTTAATTAAACATACACATCCTGTAGTACTAAAGAATTTATGCCATGTTCTTCCGGGAAAGTACAGCCCCCATACCCATTTCTAGCGCCAATTCACGTTATTATGTACCATTTTGAAACGTGTGGTTGCCTGTGAAATTACAGGTACATGAGATATCCACCTTCACATCTCAGAATATAGTTTGTTTTGTTAAAAGTTTAAACTTTACTGAGTACACACAATGTTTTTCATGGTATACTGGTGTGGGGTACAAAATATTCTGAGTACCTCAAGGTGAAAACTGAATCTCAAATGTATTGATATTCTTACTTAGCCCCGCGGGCACGTGGCAGTAGCCATATCACTTGCTCTCATGTAGCCCATACCTCACTCCAGACTTTCCACATTATCTTGACATCTTCAAACATTTAATCCTTTTTTTTTTCTTTTTTTTTTTATGTGAATCAGTTACGGAACGAGCCGACGGCCCACCTGGTGTTAAGTGGTAACCTCTGCCCATAACGACCGATGCGACTTGGGTTCTCCCTTACTAGGTACGACAAGACCCAAGTCGCATCGTATGCGCCCGTGACTCTGAGACGTGTAGGTGGAATGTCTCTTGTGCCTGTAATTTCACCAGCAACCACACCTTTCAAACCGGAACACAGTAACGCGAACGCGTTACTGATTGGCAGCAGAAATGGGCATGGTGGCAGTACTTCCCGAGTACTGAACTTGGCGAGAGTTCTACTGCTCTATATATAGTATATATATCTATATCTCTATATCCGTAACCTATTATGGTAACTAGAAAGTCACGGATACTGCATAATTATAGTACTATACATAGGCAGAGTAGTGACGACAGAAGAACTATGTGACGGCAATAAGCATAGACTTAAAGTAGCTAAAGAGGCTTTATAAAACATATGAAAAATCATCAGCATAACTTGATTTATATCCATCTAAAAGTTGATCGAATACCTTTATTAACTGTTTGTACTTTCTAGGTGAACTTTACTAGGCCATAATTTAAAAGTTAATCATAATAAACAGACTCTAAATCAATCTGATTAGATATAAATACTGACAGACATTTCACACAGATCCATCTAGCCCAAAACCAACAAATTGTACTTTTTTTTATGGAATTGAATGCATTTTAACACCTAGATACAATAAATATCTGTTTGTCCAGGATGAGTATTAAACATTATATAACAAGCACAGAAGGCAGAGTCACTACCAACTGAGCTGTGCGCTGCTGTGTCAGTCAGTTATTGATTCAAACCTTTTATAATAATAATGGTTCACGAAGTGATTAGACCACGCTTAGAATTACAAGGCGGTATCAGTATAATAAGCTGCCGTAATTCAAACACTGAGGGCATTCCTAGTAATCTTAAGTAATATGTGTTTTGCCTTAATAACCGAATGATATTTATAATAAACATAATTTAATAACCGAATAATTCAAAACAATCTGTCATTGATAAGGACTAAACATAAATTAGCTAATCTATTGCTAATACACGTTTATAAGGCGCAGTCTACTAACTCTATATATTATAGTGAAAGCAGGCGGCAATTCTGTAGTATTTCTTACGACACGAGATGACACTAGGCGACAGTTAAGATAAATGCGCTAACTGTACCGCGTGCAATCAGTGCCCGTACGCTTATGGTCCGTTGGTTCATACGTGCTTTACCTACATGCTTTGTGAAATTTTATGTGCTTGGTGGGCTACGTAAACCACCAACGATATACCTCTATATGAAAGAGTTGGAAGAAGGTCATATTTGAAATAATAGTACCGTAAAGCGTGGTGGCCCAGTGGTACTGACCAAGGTTTCAGTCCGAAGGTCGGTGGTTCAAATCCAGAAGTGCATCTACTTACGTGACGTCACGTCTCAATAATATGCATACCTCTCCAAATAAAATTCCGACAGACTTCTCATATGTATATCATACCAGACACGCGAATGAAATATTTTTTTATTAATTTAATTCAATAAGCACTGCTTATCTCTGATTCATAAAATTATACAATCAACGGAAGTAGATATAGCAGATAGTAATTTAGGTACAGACTTGAACTATTTTTGAGGAGCGTTAATACGGATTAGCTTAGTACCGGGTCTTAGCGTTTTCCGATGGACAAAGAGGTCAAATAAAAATTCATGTTTTTTTTGTTTCGTCTGTCCATAAGTCCTAAACAGTTGACTAGATTTCAGTTCAAGAATTGTTAAGGGGATTGAGGAATTTATGATGATTACTTAAGACATCATTTGATCTCCAGTCTTTCAGAAGTTTGAGTACGAGATGAGTTCTGTCGGACTAGCCTCACAGCGCAGATGGTAGCCAATCTGCCTTCTGCGCTGTAGGTCGTGGGTTCGATTCCCACCCCGGTCAAACATTTGTATGAGGAACATAGATGTTTGTTGTGTCTGTGTTATGTTTCATATTTATTAATTAATTAAGTTTATTTGTATTCTATCAATTGTCTGGTTTCCACAGAGCAAGCTATGCTTAGTTTAAGGCTAGATGGTGCTGCGTAAAATGACCACCAATATTATTATAAAAAAATATTTATTTGTCAAAATCTATTATGTATCTTCAATTATAATAGAATAAATAAATAAATATTGATGGACATTTCGCACAGCGCCATCTATCCCAAAAGTAAGCTAAGCATAGCTTGTATCATGGGAACCAGACAACTGATATAATACTTATCTATATATATACTTATATATATAACGCAGAAGGCAGGGTCACTACCAACTGAGCTGTGAGGCCAGAATAACATCCATAACTATTTTTCTCGTAAACACCGAAACTTAACGAAATTTGGAGATACATGAGACCTTGATAATTTGTTATCTCAATTATTCATACTCTTTGCGCAACACTGATCTCGCATCGTTATAAAAGTCAGTCTACCGTATCCTAATTGTGACCTACATCAATGCACCTCGAAACCACCAAAGAGTATGGTTGTGTAATGATGACGCAGCCATGGATCGCCAATACTACAATGGGGTAGCGAAAGTGCTTCTTAACCACCGGACCGTTTTGTCTGCTATTGTTTCCCGTTTTCATTGTCTTCATTAGTGTCGGTCCTTTACGATAGCTACTGATTTCCGTTGGATTTCAAACTGCTGCTGTTCGTACCCAGTATCAAACTAGAGGCTTAGCAGAACCACGCATCCGACTGAACCAATTTTATATCAAGTTTTATCGTCGATTTGTAATAAAACTCTACCCCTTACTCCTACTCCTAACAAACTATATAGTAAGTAGTTATATATAACATATAGTATAGACAAAATTGTATTTACGTATAACAGGTACGTGGGATCAGGTCAGGACTGTAGCTTCAATTTATTTTTAATTTTGGTTCTTGATTACGGCTTATTAAGACACTAATTGTAAATGCATTATATGTACTTACTCTATATTCGCATAAAGTCGATTTTGACGACTTTTCCTAGGTTGGTACAATTTGTTATATAATACTTATAGTTCGTTATAATGGGAAAACTTATGCTGTTTAAAACTTCGGATGGGAAGATAAGATAGTGAAATTAAATATGTTGATTAAAGAATTATATATCTGTTGGCCGCAAATAGAAAACCAAAAATTACGAAATATCACATAAATGCGCATTCAGTAGCCGGTATTTTTGGATTTCAGGTAACCGGGTCGAGCGGTGGACCGATACAAATTGAAAATATGCAACAATGATGTTCACAGATGACTCCAGAAAATGGATTCCAAGACAGAAGAGATAGCCTTATGGCTTTTTCTAACGATATTAGCAGTCACGCATGGGCAAACGACAATATGCCCAAGCCCAGAGGCAATTCTTCCATGTATATGCACGAATCGGCACGAAGACATTCAAATATGGTAAGAAATCAAATTACATAAAAAAATAAATATTATACTGACCATCCGATTGCGATAAAACTTTGTCAACTTGTTGCTTTGAATGTGAAAGGCATAGTACAATTAACTTACAGTAGGAACGCGCGTCTTACTTGTAAGTTGAGGCACTAACGCGCCAGGTATCAGCTAGTATATAGTTTAAAAATAACAACGGTTTATACATTTTAAAATTACAGGTGCACGCATAGTGACTTGCCGCAAGTTTCAAAAGGAATCCAGAGAATAGGAGAATTCATAAAGAAACCTATTGATGAGCTGATCATTGAGAACAACTATCTCCCTTCTCTACCGGGAAAAATATTCCAAAATGTGAAAATAATGAGATTAATGCTGCGCTATAATGGCCTTGAACGTCTTTCAGCTGCGTGGTTGGAGACACAAGAGAATGTCTTGGTGGAGATATTTATAGTGGAGAATGATCTAAGGAATTTACCCTCGGAGAGCCTACTAAAATTACAAAACCTCCAAGCTATTACAATACAATCTCACAATCTAAAAAGAATACCTACATTTACAAATATGGAGAAACTACGATACATCAACATACAGTCAGGTAGTTTGAACGCAATAAATGAAAGAACATTTGAAAATTTGCCGAATTTAGACCGGCTGTACGTAGAAGGAAGTCCAGACCTTCGAACACTCAAAGAAAATGCTTTCTATAATCTTCCAAGGCTTAGGAAATTAAAAATAACAAATTGTGGCATAAATCTTATACATATGCGGGCCCTCTCTTTGATTCCTTCATTGAATGAACTCTCTCTAAGTAATAATATGATATCTGATGCGACAATGGTCGGCATAGCAACCAGAGACATACATATGTTATCTATTTTAAATCTCAATAACAATTTGATTGATAAACTAAATGAGGGTGCCTTTGTTGATCAGCCTATGCTAGAGAAAATATTCTTATCCAATAACAAAATACACGTTATACAACATGGTGCTTTTCATAGGGTACCAAAGCTAAGAGCTGTAGATTTGAACTACAATATGATAAATCAAATACACCCAGAATCATTTATGCAACAGTCTGGAAGTGGAGTGGAAGAGCTTTACCTAATCGGTAATCAAATAATGTTTATTTCTGAATTCAGAGCATTACTTGACGCATTACCAAGACTGAAATTCCTAGATTTGAGTGACAATTTACTTCAAGAAATACCAAGGGGTGCTTTGAGGGGACATCCAAGCTTGGAGAGATTGCATTTAAATAAGAACAGCATCAAATACATTCAAGCAGATGCATTCATGGCAATGCCTGCTCTAAGAGAGTTGAATTTGAGCAACAACTCTTTGACTGATATAAACGAAGGGCCGTACTGGAATTTGCCTGCCCTCAAGGGATTGGATTTATCTTACAACTACTTCAAACGATTACAACCAAAACTGCTTTATAATCTTCCCGCTCTACGAAGAATCAACCTCAGCAATAACCAACTCAGTTTGGTAGATCCAATCACTTTTATGGAGTCTCCTTTATTGGAGTTCGTGAATATATCTGGCAATGCTTTAGTGTCACTACACCCAGCTACTTTTAGAAACCTAGCAAATCTATATGAACTAGATGCTAGTTCTAATAGACTGATAGAATTTGTACCTGGATTACCAAGAGGTTTGGAGAAACTATATTTACAGAGAAATCAAATCACGAGTCTACCAGTGCCACCATCCCCAGATTTAGATTTACCATCGCTTAGAACTTTAGATATTTCGAATAATGGTATACAAAAAATACCATCTGGATGTATGAAAACATTGCACAGCTTGCACAGATTGTATATGAGTCGTAACGGGTTGCGACAAATAGACATCTCGTCTTTTGGAGATTTACAAAGACTAGAAATCTTGGATTTGAGTGACAACCAAATAATCAATGTGCACCCAAAGAGCTTCAGCAAGCTTACTCATCTAAAACAAGTTAATTTACATGGAAACACTATTGAAAACTTCGATTTCATGGCGATTCAAGACAATGCTGCTTTACATGTTTTAGACTTCAGTAAAAATAAATTAAAATCTATAAGCCCTAACATAGTAAACAGAGCCTTGGATGTAGAAACACTGAATATATCCTCAAATAGTTTGAATGAGTTACCAGTATCTCTGAACGTATTGTCCAAATTGAAAGTTCTAGACGCAAGTTTCAACCACATCAAGCACTTTGACGGGAACTCTATAAACAATATCAATACTTTGACAAGTATCAGAATGCCACACAATAAGATAACTGAATTACGGACTGGAAGCTTCAAAGACCTTAGAAATCTAGAATCAATCGATTTAGACAACAACAATATAGAAATTATTCATCCAAAAGCGATTTCTAATCTGCCAAGTCTAGCTTCTATGTATTTGCCTAGAAACCACATAATTGACCTTCCAGATTACACATTTTCTAACCTTCCGAAACTGAGGATAATAGAATTGCAAGGAAATCGTTTGCAATATATATCAGCAAGAGCTTTTGAGAATATTCCACTAGTGCAATACCTAAACTTGAGCAACAACCAAATAACAAACGTCGACAATTCTGGATTAAGGCAACTAAGTTCCCTGGAAGTATTAGATTTGAGTTTTAACAGGTTAACAAAGGTGACAAAGGCATCATTTCAATACATGGAATGGTTGGTTGAACTTAATCTTGATAACAACTTAATTTGCTACATCGGCGGACAGCCCTTTGATTTCATGACCAGACTGAAAGTTCTTTCCCTGCGGCAGAATAAATTAGCTTCGATATCTGAAGCAACTTTCGCGAAATTAAGAAATAACATCGCTATTTTGGATATTGATGGTGAGCATTTTTTTCCTAGGTAACATTAGAAAACAAAAACTTTCTAACGTACCCTAACATATTATTTGTGTTACAGGAAATCCACTCATATGTAACTGTGCTATTATTTGGCTGAAATCTTGGTTGTCAGAATCTACTTCAATCGGCCCGAAATGTGCAGACGGAACTTATGTAAAAAGAATGCCATTTTCAAGAGCTGACTGTCCGAACGTTTCTGCAATAGATGACGATTACAGATCATGCATGATACATGAACAAGAAGCTTTGCTACCAAATTTAGCTACATCGCAAGTGTTTTCTTCTTTGGACAAGATAAAAGATTATCCAACGCAAATAAAGAACAACTATCACACAAACAAAATAAACGGAAGACCTTCTCCAGAAGAATCTGACTATTTCTACGATGATTATGTGGACTATCCGCTCAACGAGACTGTTATTGAAGGAATTAAAAATGAAATAGGAATGATGAATAAAACACACGATAATTTAGGTGGTATTCCAGTACTTTATGCAGGAACGAAGAATACGACGCACAAAAAGACACCGACCGCGAAACCGACAAGTGGTGGATTCACGTTCTTTGGAATGCCTCTACCTCCTATAGACGTTGGGAAGTTCCTGAATACAGGCCGTAAGATGGACTGGCCAGCTAACAAAAAGGCTGAGGGCAGTAACAAATACCAAGTGACAGAAGCTCCGAAATTTGAAACTGGGGAGTTCTCTCCAATGCTTCCAACTACATCTGGAGGATTCATGCCTATACCAGATCCTACTGTAAAGATGGCAGAGTTAACAGTCAGTAAAGAGGCAGAAATAAAATACAGCTATAAAGGAAGCACAGAACAAACAGTAATGGAAGTGTCAACAAAACCAACAGTAAATAAAGAAGCAAGCAATACAACAAATCATAAAATGAAAAGTGAAATTCATGAGCTTGAAGCTTTTGTGAATGATGACAACAGCACTCACATAGCTTACAACAGAACAAAGAATATTGAAGAACAGAAAATTAACCCAAACAATTTGAGTAAGTACAACTTGATGGAATCAAATGTGACTATCTCTCAGGTGACTGAAAAGGAAGGTCTGTTGATAACCACAGATACAACAAATGATATATATCTACAGACATGGATGGAATCAAGTACAATGACATATTCTTCTTCAACTGCTTTAACTTCTAGACCACCAATGAAAAAGCACATCGAAAATCAGCCTACAGCTTCCGCTGTTTTGTTACCTAAGAATGGAGATGCGGCTGCACTTAACTATGGAAAAAGACCAGCAACTATTACTAAAGTGAATATGCCACACAATATGGAGCATGATCTCAGGGACAGCTTTTCACAAGTTTCAAATAGAGAAGCAAAAACAAGGTTTTCAGATAGTATGAGTCTAGGCAATACAAGAACAAGACAAGTGGATGGTAAAGAGTGGTATTATAAGAACTATAATAATACTAATTTGGAACCTTATATTGCACCTGGTGTGCACGCTAATAGCTGTGCATTATATTTATCATCTAAGTTGACTTTAGTTCTATCTGGAGTATACTGTTATATTTTTGTTATTTAGTACCTATTTGTGTAATGTATGTGTAAATGTATATTAGTACTGTTCATAAAAGTTTATATAATAAATATTATGAAAGTAAATGTGTTTTATACATACCACATCCTCTTTATTACATGGTGCATTACAATCAAAAGAAATAATCTGTAATAAAACAATTTATTTGTAACTAATAAATACACAACAATC
The DNA here is from genome assembly GCA_947359385.1 of Chesias legatella. Taxonomy (NCBI): domain Eukaryota; kingdom Metazoa; phylum Arthropoda; class Insecta; order Lepidoptera; family Geometridae; genus Chesias; species Chesias legatella. The sequence continues at coordinate 3,844,702 of OX375778.1, read as the reverse complement.
AATTTAAATTAAAATATTAATTAGCTAATGGCGTTATTTTTTAAAGAGATTTAAAATACTCTCTTAAGCTCTCAAGGGCTTTGTATCTGTGAGAGATAATGTTTTTCTTTTCTTTGGGCAATTCCGCATAAGTCTCCTCATAGCCTTCTGGCTGGAAAACACAGTCCCATCCAAAGTCTCTCTTTCCTCTGGGTTCTACAATTTTACCATTTGTTTTACCTTGAAATAAGATTACATCTAAATCATCACAGTTACCAGAGCAGTATGCAAAGGTACACACAGCTACGGCTGATTTATCTTCCCATCCTGACAGAAGACGATGCAATCCTTCCGGCTGTAGTTTCTCAAGAAACCACTTGATGTATGGACCAGGAAGCCCACCCAAGGCGTTAAAACATAATGATGTATCTTCCACTAACACTGGCCTCTTCAGTCTCCTGGCAGCCTCTTGGCATTTTTTTATCGATACCTCTTCGATATCACCTTGCAATTCTGGTAGGTCTAGCTTGTGACTTATTATATCTAAGGGAAAATTACTGCCAAGAATAGCTCTTAGCTCTTCCAATTTTTTCGCATTGCCCGTGACGAAGGTTATAGTTCTGGCCGACATTATTTTACAGCCGATGCTTGTTCGCTCTCTTACGTGTCTGCGATGACTTTATATAGGTAGGGTTAATGAACGTCTTTCCTGAGATTACGCTTCTGGTTTTTATCAATGTTTTCAAGAAATACCAAAATGCAAACAAAACGGAAGGATTTCGCTACTTTTAGCGCGATTTCGAATTGTAATTTGTTTTGAATTAGTAGTAACGTAAGAATAAGAATGTCAAAGTCATTTTTTTTATCATCTGCACTGGCTATTGTAGCTTTTTTTTGTATGGTTATGTATTTCTTTTTAACATGGCAAAGTCTAAACTCCAACATCGATGATGTTATTAGACTTAAATTATGCGGGATCCGACGTGAACAAATGTTTTTCATAATTAAATGTTCATGCAGTATCTTATAGATACTCATCCCGTGGCGAATCCAGCAACTAATCCAGGTGTGGTTCCCGGTGAAATTACAGGCACAAGAGACATTCCACCTACACGTCTCAAGAGTTACGGGCGCATACGATGCGACTTGGGTCTTGTCGTACCTAGTAAGGGAGGACCCAAGTCGCATCGGTTGTTATGGGCAGAGGTTACCACATAACACCAGGTGGGCCGTCGGCTCGTTCCGTAACTGTATAACATAAAAAAAAAAAAAACTAATTTGGAGCACTGAAATAATGTGCTTTCACGTAGACACTAGCGCCACAGCCAAAGGGTTTATTATTGGCATGGACACTACCAAGGAATTTTCAGATAGGTGTTGAAACTGTCATTTCACCTTGGTCGAGTTCTTTCTATCTAGTTGTGAGAATACTCGATGACATGATTGTCTGGTTTTAAACTTAAATAGTTCATACGGATCTTTTTTTGAAATTTGAGGCTTGACATGTATTATTAATGTAATAAGGTCTTTTAGTGCCATCGCCGGACTGAAAAAAAAACAAAACAATAGATCATAGTGGTGACTGTCAAATTTTTATTTCGATTCCTTGGCTGATTGGCAATTTCTCTGAATTTGTTACCTTTTCATTGTTACGGTGTTATTTGTGTATTTGTTTTAATAAATCGTTCTTTCAAGGGTTTAGATAGCGCAGAGGGTATAATACATTCATGATGCCCGGCCAAGAAGTAGTTACGACGAAAGTGGTGGTTCATCCACTGGTTCTGCTTAGCGTTGTAGACCATTTCAACCGAATGGGAAAAATTGGCAATCAGAAGCGCGTTGTCGGTGTTCTTCTGGGTTGCTGGAGAGCTAAAGGAGTTCTTGATGTATCTAATAGCTTTGCAGGTTAGTCGATGATGACTTTGCATTACTTTTTGTTTATAGGCTTAGAACCTCTCTTTGGCTTTTTCTGATACGTGTACTTTGTGAGTAATTCCAATTTTTTCATACTTATCGTATTTTATATTCAGTTAGGTAGGCTGAACAAATATATGTCATATAGGGGAGGACCCAAGTCGCATCGGTTGTTTTGGGCCGAGGTTACCACTTTCCACCAGGTGGGCCGTCGGCTCGTTCCGTAACTACATAACATAAGAAAAAAAACTAAAATTTTTGCAATAAATTGACAAACCTTGTTCATTCGTGAAACTTTTTACATTTCAGTGCCATTTGATGAAGATGACAAGGATAAGTCAGTGTGGTTCCTTGACCATGATTATCTAGAAAACATGTATGGCATGTTCAAAAAAGTAAATGCCAGGGAGAAAGTAGTAGGCTGGTATCACACAGGCCCTAAACTTCACCAAAATGATGTAGCAATCAATGAACTCATCAGACGTTACTGCCCCAATTCAGTTCTTGTTATCATTGATGCAAAGCCCAAAGACTTAGGCCTGCCTACTGAAGCTTACCGAGCTGTCGAGGAAGTTCATGATGATGGCACTCCAACTACCAGGACTTTTGAGCATGTCCCAAGTGAAATAGGAGCTGAAGAAGCTGAAGAAGTAGGGGTGGAGCATCTGTTGAGAGATATCAAAGACACAACTGTTGGAAGCTTGTCTCAGAGAATAACAAACCAATTGCTGGGATTAAGAGGACTCCATTCTCAACTTAGTGAAATCAAGGACTATCTCACCCAAGTCGGCCAAGGTTCTCTACCCATGAACCATCAAATCATCTATCAGCTCCAAGATATCTTTAATTTGTTACCTGATATTGCAAATGACAATTTCATTGATAACCTTTACATTAAAACCAATGACCAGTCATTAGTTGTGTATCTTGCTGCTCTAGTCAGGTCTATTATTGCATTGCACAATCTCATTAACAATAAGATCACAAACCGAGATGCAGAAGAAGGGAAAAAAGAAGATAAAGAAAAGAAGGATAAGAAAGACAAAGAGGATAAAGATAAGGATGATAAGAAAACTGAGGAAAAAATAAAAGCTGAAAAGAAGGAAAAAGAAGAGAAGAAGAAGTAAATTAGAGTAATGTAGAATTAAGAACTTGTAACCTAATTTTTTTTTAATAAATTGTATCTACTAATACAGCATTGGCTTTCATAATAGACACCTATCTAAAACAAGTCTAGGAATGATACTGAATATTAGTGTTTGCCAGCTCCTTTTACTGTTTTAATAAGTTACATGAATATTTTGTAGAGTACAATGGACTATCCATAACAGATTGCAATTGTCAGTATTCATATCCCTATTTTAAGGCATACATATGAGAGCGTAAGAAACATTGTGTTTATTCAACTTACTTCAAGAGATAATTAAAAATTCAATTTCTTAATCTCTTATTCTATTGTATAGCAAAAGAAAACAACATTGCTGTCAATAAGTAATGTATAGAATGCAGTAATGATTGATACAAACAATTAACGAAATCAACATAAAAATGACAAGCGATTCTTATATCTGAGGTATTTTTGTTGATGATAAGTCCACTCGCTATCTGTTGATAACACAATCTGAATATTGATAATTCCAACAGTCATAATGTGGATGTTACACATTATGAATGTAGTGAAAATATTGTTAAGTTTTTAGTGAGAGCAATCTCAAAAAAGGATAAAAATGGCAGACAGGGCTCGATTGTCGGTAAGTTTGATAATTTAACCTGTATTATACGTAAATGTTATTAACCGTAGCTTTAACAATGTTGACAATACATACATTATGTATGTGATAGTAACTACTTACCTGTATTCTTAGAACTATTTGTAATCATATAATAGCTTCACTACCTATATCCTTGGTGATGAGTACAAAAAACTATTTCAATATTTATTTGTGATGTTAGGTTGATCAAAATAATATCTAAGTATTAGGTCATGACAGTACACATACTCAATACATTGTTTTCTTCCCTTTCATGGGACAATGCTTGGATATGCTTGCTATACTCAGAATATTGTTAAGATTAAAATAAATAAATATTGGTGGACGTTGCACGCAGCGCCATCTAGCCTCAAAGTAAGCTAAGCATAGCTTGTATTCTGGGAACGAGACAACTGATATACTTTTTTTTGTAAATTATTACTTAAAAATAGACATGTATGTTTGTCACACAAATGTTTTTCCTGGGTGTAAATCGAACCCACGACCTAAAGCGCAGAAGGCAGGTTTATTACCAACTGACCTAAGAGGCCAGTCAAATCATCCGCCATCTTTAATTTTTTAAGTGTTAATTAACTATTCATATAACTAAATTATTTTAATTTCTTATCATTACTGAATTATTTAGGACCAAGTATGGCTGAAGCCTCAAGGCAATACGGAATTCGACATCCCCATAGCCGTGAAGGTACTCAACACCTCCGGAGACAAGATAGAAGTGATTGACGATGATGGCAAGAAGATTATTGCGACGCTAAAAGATGTGATGAAGCCGCTTCACTCCACCTCGAGGTATGGGGTTGAAGATATGATCACGCTGGGTGAGCTGCAGGAGTATACGATCATGAGGAACCTGCATTTGAGATATAACCAGCAGTTAATATATGTGAGTTATGATTTGGTATCTAAATTACTTTATTGTGAAAACTTATATGATTTTTAAGTATTTTCTTATCAATATTAATACGGAAATTATCTTAACATACTAATTTCCACTGTGAGTAGTGAGATAGGATTCTTAAAGGACTTTTACCTACCTCGTTTTTAATGGACCCAGTACCGTCCCCTGTGGAACACCCTGATATCATCCGTTCAAGCCTATCAAAGTTATTGGAAGAATTTACCCATTTGCGATACGCTAGAATTTTTGGTTTACTGACAATTTATTCCGTGGTTTGTGACGACCTTTTTAACAGCTACCACGCTTTCCAGTGTTTGTTGTTAAGCTATTTATACCTAATGTTATCTATGTATTATTCAAACATTTTCTTAAGACTAATTAGTTTAAAAAATACCAATGGAGTATTGTAGAGCCGCCCTGATTTTGGTTTTCTTTCTTGGTGTTTTGATATAACTGGTACACCAACCTGAACTGAGAACACGCATTTATCTATTACAGATTTGGTATTATAATTGTCACGACGAGATATAAATTAAATAGTATAATTAGCGGCGTCATCTAGTTATCATGTGGGGTACTAAAACTGTGAATTCTGTAATACACACTGAATAATGCTGTGATTGGTGTTAATAGATAGGTGTACATAGTGTAATAGTGGGCTTATTCTTGCCTTTTCTCTAAGCTGTTTTTTCGGTTTTTAAGGGACCAGGATACCCGAAAGAGGAGTTTCTAAAGCAATCAATCTAAAAACTTTAACTTTTTTTTATATTGAGTTTAAGACCTTTTGGCAGACATTGTCGGACGGAGCACACGACGTTATTTTGATGAACCTTAGATGAATACTCTAGTTTTTTGAATTTATTAATAACAATTAACTCGTAGTTAATCATTTGGATGCTTTATTATTAATACACACATCATCGATTAATCGTTTTTCCAGACATACACTGGGTCAATGTTGATAGCCATAAACCCCTACGAGATTCTGCCAATTTACACAATGGATCAGATTCAGTTCTATCAAGAACGAAGCATGGGTGAAATACCACCGCACATTTTCGCTATCGGAGACAATTCGTACCGTGCTCTCATGGACACGTCGTCCAATCAATGTATCGTCATTAGGTAAGTCAGTTTTCATTCATATTGTGAATGTATCGTTGTTCTAATTTCCGAGTGATGCACTAAACAAGACTAGGTAATGATACCACAATTGAATATCCGATACTTCACCACGCTATCTGTACTTTTCATAATCAATAATCGTGATTCGATGATACCTTAAGACAAACATCGTCATTTACTTAGAAGCTTCAAGTTTCAGGCAGTAGATGTGCCAAGTTCGTCCGGGAAGTACTGCCACCTTACCCATTTCTGTTGCCTATCAGTCATGCACTCACGTTATTGAATTCCGGTTTGAAAGGTGGGGTTGCCGCTAAAATTACAGGCACTTGAGACATTTCACTTTCACGTCTCAGAGTTACTGGCGCTTAAGTTGCGACTTAGGTCTTGTTATCCCTATGTAGGGAAAGACCCGAGTTATTGATTTTTATGATACATGAAAGTCAGTAACAGCACATCGAAATACGCTAAGTGCACGCCCGTGTGTTGACTGTCAGCTGTTTCCTATCTTCTGATTTCACACATTTAGATACGCAGACGCACCCAAAAGCATATTTTTGTGCGCATTATAACTGCTTTGGATCGTACACACATTTTGTGGGTTTGGCACTTAATATCGATTACGATAAGGTTAATTTTAGCTTATAACTCTTTACAGCGGAGAAAGCGGCGCCGGCAAAACTGAAAGCACGAAGCTGTTGCTACAATACCTTGCAGCTGCTAGTGGAAAACATTCCTGGATTGAGCAGCAGATCCAAGAAACGAATCCCATTTTAGAAGCATTCGGAAATGCCAAGACTGTCCGTAATGACAACTCATCCAGATTTGGAAAATACGTAAATATTTACTTCAGTAGAAAGGGAGTCATCGAAGGAGGGAATATCGACCAGTATTTGCTAGAGAAGTCACGTATAGTCTTCCAAAACAGAGGGGAGAGGAACTACCACATTTTCTACTCACTAGTGTCAGGTTTGTCGGCAGATGAGAAGAAGAAACTAGAACTTGGACGCCCTGAAGATTATACCTATTTGAACACAGGGAATATGCTGACGTGTGACGGACGTAATGACGGTGTAGAATTCGCAGATATCAGATCAGCTTTCAAAATACTAAATTTTCCAGACACAGATGTTTGGGGAATGTTTGGGCTACTGGCTGCGATACTGCATATGGGAAATTTGAAATTCAAATCATTCAATTTAAACAACATAGACTCTTCCGAAGTGGCGGATTCTGTAAACGCCAACAGAATTGCTACGCTTCTAGGGGTTAACAAAACCATTCTTTGCGATGCTTTTACCAGGAAAACGTTTGTCGCTCACGGAGACAAAGTAGTGTCCCCACTCTCAACAGCAGCCGCTATGGAAGGTCGAGATGCTCTGGTCAAAGCTATTTACGGAAACATGTTTGTTTACGTCGTCGAAATGATAAACAAAACATTATTCAAAGACCAGCAGCTTTCCAGTGGATCAGTTGGAATATTAGACATTTTTGGTTTCGAAAAGTTTGACTCTAACAGTTTTGAGCAACTGTGTATAAATTACGCAAATGAGAACTTGCAGCAGTTTTTTGTTAGACATATTTTCAAAATTGAGCAAGAGCAATATGAAAAGGAGGGCATCACATGGGATAATATCAACTATATCGATAATCAAGAGAATCTCGATATGATAGGGTTGAAACCGATGAATTTGCTAGCGCTGATTGATGAAGAGTCAAGGTTTCCTAAGGGAACAGACGTGACACTGCTGTCAAAACTTACAAGTAATCACAGTACAAAAAGTTGTTATATAACTCCAAAGTCTTCTCATGAGCACCGGTTTGGGGTTAAACACTTCGCCGGCGACGTCTTGTATGAAGTAAAAGGTATTTTTTTAATTATTACGAGTAACATAAGTAATTAAGTAACTGTAATCGAACTATAATGCTAACGACCCTTTTTTTTATTCACAGGATTCTTAGACAAAAACAGAGATATGTTAACAGCGGACATAAAAGACATGCTTCTCGATTCCAGCAATAAATTTTTGAAAAGTTTATTTTCAAACGAGTATTCTGACTCTCAAAGCGGGAATCGCAAAGCTGTATCACTGAGCCACCAGTTCAAGACGTCGCTTGAGGCGCTGATGAAAACATTGTATGCATGCCATCCCTTCTTTGTGCGGTGCATAAAACCCAACGAATTCAAAAAGCCACGGGTAACGTTTAATTCGATTGCATTGCTATGTTATCTTTATGACAAGCTTTTATTTAATTGCACATGTAGGTAAGTTAGTTTAAATATTTTTGTCGAATCTTATAATTCAATTTCAACCAGTTCCCCCAACCGATACAGCTAAAACTTTGCATACGTATGGTTTTGGTGATAATGCGTGATGACTTTTTTTTTGTTTTTGAGAATTTAGCTTCGAGGACTTATTGTTTCAGTGTTTCGATCGGCCTCTATGCGTGCGCCAACTAAGATACGCTGGACTGATGGAAACGGCAAAAATAAGACAAGCAGGCTTCCCTATTCGGCACTCATACCTCAACTTTGTAAACCGATATCGTCTCGTTGTCCCTGGTATACCACCAGCAGAGAAAACAGATTGCAAGAGTGCTTCAAAAAAAATATGTGTCACTGTGTTAAAGGATCAAGAATTTAGACTCGGTCATACAAAAGTGTTTCTTAAAGACACACACGATGTGATTCTCGAAGAGTTGCGGCATAAAGTGATGATAACAGCAGTTATACGTGTACAAGCTAATGCTAGACGATTTATACTCCGCAGAAGGTTCTTGAGAATGCGCGCAGCAGCGATAACTGTACAGAAGAACTTCCGCGCAAGAGGACACAGAAAACGATACCTGGCGATGCGAAGAGGATACCTCCGTTTACAAGCTGTTATAAAATCACGAGAGCTGAGGAAGACATTCATTAACTTGAGGATATTCTTCAAGAAGTTACAGGCTAATGCTAGAGGGTACCTCATCAGAAAATTGGTGAAAGAAAAGGGACATATTCTTAAAGCGCAATTGGTACAGCTTAGAAAAGAAAAAGCTATGCTACAGAAGTCTGGTGACATCAAAACAGCTGAAGAGGATCACGAGAAGAAGTATAATGAATTGATGAGGTCTATATGGATTGTGAAAGACACTCCAGTTAATAATGATAACGCTCAGAATGTCAATACAATAGATGATAGATATGTTGATGATGTGTTTGGCTTCCTGAAGGATACTGCGACACCCGCGGGTACCGTTCGTGGTACAGGATTTGGCGTGGTAAGTGTTAGGTATAGATAATTTAAATTACTAAGAGGTACACTGAGGTGAGTGATTTTAAAGTTTTCAATTTCATATTTCAGTCAGCCACGGCTAAACCCCAGGTGGCAAGCGTGATACCCATTCCACAACACCAAGACGAAGAAGACTTCGACGAATTTAACTTCAGGAAATTCGCAGCTACTTATTTCCTTGGAAATATCAGCCACCAGTACTCTCGAAAACCTCTCAAGCATTCACTTTTGGATCTACCTTCACCTATGGACAGGGTTGCAGCACAAGCGTTATGGATGACCATTCTGAGGTTCATGGGAGATTTGGCTGAGCCAAAATACGTGGATGATAAAATTGATAATATTCCTGTTATGACAAAACTTACTGACACTGTTGGAAGAGCATTCCAGAAGAGTAAAGAATTCGAGGTAAACTAATTGTTTTTGGAAAATGATTACGTTTTAAATTAGCATTGCAATAAGTGTAAATAACAATAATAATAATAATGATACATGTAATTTTCAGGACATGATAGCAAAAGATTCGTATGAAAGCAATAGAAACAAGCTGATGTCGAAGACATTGAAGAAGCAAACAAAACTAAACGAAGAATTCATGAAGAATTTGATGAACGATGAGATTACAAACGAAATGTACAGCACTTGGCTGAACTCTCGGCGCAGTACCAACCTAGAGAAGCTCCACTTCATTATAGGCCATGGAATAATTAGGAAAGAATTGCGGTAAGATTTCTTTTGCCAGAAATGGTAATGTTCTACAATTTTTTTTTATATTTTAGGTATCTTTTCATATGTACCATAAATTGTATGAAATAAAATAAAATTATTATTATTATTATATGCTCTATAATACTTTGTTACAGTGATGAAATATTGTGCCAGCTTTGCAAACAGCTTACAAACAATCCATCCAAGGCATCTCACGCTCGAGGTTGGATACTACTCTCTCTATGTATCGGCTGCTTCCCTCCTTCCGAGCGATTCGTCAAATACTTGCGCTCCTTCATCCGATCAGGCCCACCTGGTTACGCTCCTTACTGCGAAGGAAGACTAGTCAGAACCTTCAAAAACGGATCACGAACTCAACCGCCCAGTTGGTTGGAACTCCAAGCCACTAAAACCAAGAAACCGTTGCTTTTAACGGTGACATTGATGGATGAATCAATGAAGACTGTTCAATCGGATTCCGCCACTACTTCTGAAGAGGTATGCCAGCAAATTGCTGAAAGTATAAGCCTGACCGATACTTTTGGATTCTCTTTGTATATCACATTGTATGATAAAGTACTTTCGCTAGGAAGCGAAGGTGAGCACATTATGGACGCTATATCACAGTGTGAACAGTTTGCTAAAGAACAAGGTACCCCTGAAAAGAGCGCTCCTTGGAGACTTTTCTACAGGAAAGAAGTGTTCACTCCTTGGCACAATCCAGTGGATGATCCGGTAGCCACCAATTTAATTTATTACCAGGTGGCAAAAGGAGTCAAATTTGGGGAGTATAGATGTAATTCAGAAAAGGATCTAGCAATGATAGCAGCTCAGCAACATTACATCGAATATGGTAATCGCATCGACCCGAATGTGTTGAGGAAAGTTATCGTCAACTATATTCCGAATCAATTCATTCAGTCAAATGATGCGGCTCTTACTAAATGGGAACATCTAGTTACGAAAGCGTTCGAGTCATCGCAAAGTATACAATCGAAGATGGATCCCCTGAAGTGCAAAGAAGATATTGTCATATTCGCGAAACTGAAATGGCCTATGCTGTTCTCGAGATTCTTTGAAGCTATGAAGTTAAAAGGCGAGACAATTAACAAAGACTTAGTTATCATAGCCATTAATTGGACTGGAGTATATATTGTTGATCAATTAGAACACATTTTGCTTGAAATTTCTTATGCTGAAGTGACGTATGTTGCTTACAACGAAGATGAAGAATACGAAAATTTAGGAAGAGTTACGATACGAACGATACACGAAGAAGAATTTGTGTTCCGAAGTGTCGATGCAAGCGAAATGAGCACACTCATAATCTTCCTTATTGATGGTCTCAAGCGTCGATCTACGTATGCTATTGCCCAAACAGAATCACAAGGCTACAGTGATGCATCATCATTCTTACAGTATAAAAAGGGTGATCTGATTACATTGCTTCAGGATTGCACTGGTGAAACGCTGATGCATTCCACGTGGGGTCACGGCACTTGCAACGGACAAGAAGGTCTATTCCCTACTGAACAAGTGTACATTGTGCCTACGCTGACTTTACCGTCAAGTACAATATTAGAAGTTTTCAAGAAAGGAAATGTGAATATGGAAAAGAAATCCCACTCCAAATACAACACAATTCAAAGAAAACGAATGCATACACTCGAGAAGTATGCAAAGGAACATTTCCGAGAAAACGACGATATAAACACAACGATATCAAGACAGTCAACATTGACGACTGCTAAAAAATCGATTTCCGGAGACCTCTGGGTGCACTCGCGCGAACCGCTTCGAAAACCTTTATTGAAGAAGTTGATGGATAATGAAGCCGCTGCAAAATGTGGCGTTGCGTCTTATTATGGTATACTGAAATATATGGGAGATCTTCCGGCTCCTAAGTCTAGGTCGACAACAGAATACACAGATGAAATATTCCGAGCCGCCCTCACAGAACCCACGTTGAGAGATGAAGTGTACTGCCAGATTATGAAGCAATTAACAAACAATAGGATACAGCTTAGTGAGGAACGAGGATGGGAGCTGGTGTGGCTCGCGACCGGGGTGTTTGCTCCTGGGCAAGCGCTGCTTAAAGAGCTGGTAGAATTCTTGAAAACGCGGCCACACCCTATCGCCAAGGAGTGTTTGAAACGTGTATTTAGGACACAGAAGAGTGGACCTAGGAAGTATGCGCCTTACGTTGTTGAAGTCGAAGCTATCCAACATAGAAGCATGCAGATATATCACAAAGTATACTTCCCGGACGACACTGACGAAGCCTTCGAAGTGGATTCTGCGACGAAAGCCAGAGATTTGTGCGAACAGATAACAGGGAGGTTGAGTTTGAAGAACAGTGATGGATTCAGTTTATTCGTCAAAATTACGGACAAGGTATTTTCTGTACCAGAAAATTACTATTTCTTCGATTTCGTTCATGAGCTCGTTGAATGGATGAAACAGACGCGCCCTGTAAGAGGAGGTAAGACCATCGAATAGTGTTTAACTAATAAAATTAACTAACTTTCTTTTTCTTAATAATGACTCAAGTCTTCTTCACGAAAGTATGAGATGACTCAAGACGTAATACCTAACTGTTCATGTTTTGTTTTCAGCTGGCTCTCAAATGCAAATGAACTACCAAATATTCTTCATGAAGAAACTATGGATTAACACTGTCCCAGGCAGAGACAAATACGCAGATCAGATATTCTACTACCCGCAAGAGTTACCAAAGTACCTACGGGGCTACCATAAAACATCGAAACAAGAACTGATCGAGTTGGCCGCGTTGGTGTACAGAGCGAGATTCGGAAGCGACCAAACTCTTCTATCCCAAATAACGCAAATGCTTGAAGACTTCATTCCACTGGATATGGTCCGGATACAGCCCAACTCACAATGGAAATCCCAAATTACGTCTGCGTATCTACAACACGGTGCTATGACTGAAAACGAAGCGAAAGAACAGTTTTTGAAGAAGATATACCAGTTGCCGACGTTTGGGACAGCTTTCTTTGAAGTCAAGCAAACTTCTGACCCATCTTATCCGGAATTGGTTGTAATAGGAATTAATAGAAATGGTGTTAGTGTCATACATCCACAAAGTCGGGTAAGTTCACAATTAATTTGAATCCACCCTCCTTGATTCAACATTTATTTATTTAGTTAAAACTATGATTGATGTCATCTATATTAGATACTAACGGTACTAACGGTAACATTAAGTATATTTTTATTTTCTAGGATGTTTTAATTACACACCCATTTTCTCAACTTTCAAACTGGTCGTCGGGCAATACCTTCTTCCATATGACTATGGGTAACTTCTTACGAGGAACCAAGATCCTGTGCGAGACATCTCTGGGTTACAAAATGGACGACCTCATTTCTTCGTATATTGCGGTCTTGCGCCAAACTTTGAATCAAAAATCAAGAAGATAATTATTATAACACTGACAGTACAATACCTTATGATACATCATGTATACACCATGGCGTTATGCTGCCGCAGGCGGCCAAAATAAACATTCGCTTATTCAATTTGATTTATTTCTACATATAATAATAATAATATTGGTGGCCAATTCATGACACAGCGCCATTTTGCCCCAAACTAAGAATATGATTGCATGATAGAATAATTATATACTTTTTAAAATACATATACCTATATTAAAACCCAGACACGGAAAAACATTATGTATATTCGTAACATAAATGTGTGTCCTGGGTGGGAATCGAACCCACAACCTACAGCGCAGAAGGCAGGGTTACTACCAACTGAGCTGTGAGGCGAGTCAAATTGAATATTGAATTCACGTTTGTTTTATTTTGGTGCTAATAGCAGACAACACAGAGCATAAACGAATTACCTATAAAAAAAAATTATTGACACTGACAGCGACGTTGTTGGACCTTTTCGTGTATGTCATTTGCATGTCGGGCTGCCAGCTAAGCTACTAGTGGCTAGTTTTCGACCTTTCCGAGTCTATAATTATATGGCGTCTTGTTTGAACCACTGAATTGTTTACTTACTTGGCATACCCATAACTTTGAAATCTAGAAAAATAGGTTTCTTGTTTACTTTGGGGCATAGTATTTTGATTGAATACGTGCTAAAGCCATTGAAGGCTGTTATTCTTATATATTTTTATGATAGTAAACACTTGATATTTAATTTTTTGGATTTCAATACTGGTCATATGGCCGCAAATGCCTTTTACCCATAAATAGCGTCCATTACTGTAGATCACTTCATTGTCATAATCACAAAAAATAAAACCGGTGTCCTCTCGAGAATGGGTAACTATAGGCCGATTTCAATTAAATTACGGTACACTGTAATTTAACTTACAGTGTAGTTATTACTAATACTATACAGAATTCTGCCTCATCTATGAACCGGAGACGGTAACTTCTTCTAAATCACGCAACGGATTTTGATGTGGTTTTCACTCATGTAAAGACCGATTAACGAGGAAGGGTTTATATACAACGTGTAAATGATTGCACCCATGCCAACCCCAGGTGTATCGCTTGTTAAGATACAGGTAAATTCACATGATGTCTAATGGACGAACGTCATTGGCTGTGATGCGTAATGTACACTTGTCTCACTCAGGTCATGCTTACTGTTCCAGTTCTTCAAAGTGTAATATTTCCTAGGCGCCATTCATTTATTATTCATTGATTTAGGGGGGAGGGGGGTCAACCATGTCTTATTTTTTCTTACAAGGGGGTGGGAGGGAGTCTCGATAGTTCTTACGTAAGATCACAAAAATGCGCAAAGTTAAAATTATAAATTGAAAAGCGCGGGCAGACGCGCGCATGTCGAGGTTTGCTCGGATGCGTATAGGTAAACGATTTCCATTTCCATTTGAAAAATAAACCAAACGTGTATTCATTTTTTCCTTTAGATTCTTACGTAATAAATATTAAACAGGGGGGGAGGGGGTCGGCCTATTCTTAAAATGTCTTATAATATTTCTAATATAAGGGGGGTTAGGGGGTCAAAACTAGCGAAAATAGTCTTAAGTAGTAAATGAATGACGCCTTAGATGAGGTGCATTACCTTACACGTCTACTAATATCGGAATCCGGCCGGACAGAGGGAACGTGTGCTGGCAACACATTTGCTTGTTCATTGCCATGTGTGTGTTTGAGTTTGTATATTGAAAATCTGTAGGTATTCTTTGGGATTTTAACTCATAGACTGTAGTTGCGACATAATTCACTGAACGTCGTTTATTGTTTTACTTACCGCATTCTCGAAAGCAAAATACAACACTCACTTGCCTTGTAAACGTTACATGGGTACTGGCGAAAATGGATATAATGCCCAAAATCACGCTGGACGAAGCAGTGGATCTAAGGTTTGTATACCTTTTTTTTCTCAATATATCATATGAATGTAACATAGCCTAACCGTAACCCTTATCTTATTTAGGGAAATACAAACCACCGGCTCAGTGCTTCACATAAACCAAATTTACGACGATACTGACGACTTCGAGCCTCCAGTACATAAAGTTACGGATGAGCTTGGAGGGCCAGTGAGGAGCTTTGAATATATGGCTGAAAAGATGAGCACTATTGATGCAAATGGTTATGTGCAAAAGAGAATTATTGAAGAGGGTGGTGGACTACCTTTGGATGAGGATTACACAGTTTTTGTGGCTTATTCTGGTTACTGGGAGGGTGCAAAGGAGCCATTTGACATTAGGTCTGAGAGAAAGCCTTTGGTAAGCAGATTAGTTCTTTTTTGTTGTTGTTATTATTTTTATTTTTTGGAAAGACTGGATTCCTGGCATGCAATAATTAAATGTTTGAAAAGAAATATCTTAGCCATTTTTTCTAGGAATCACAATATCACATATTATATGCGAAAGTTTGTCCGAATGTTTGTTACTCCTTCACACTGATATTACTTAACATGCCTGAAATTCTGGCTCTTAATATATGTTCGTAACATTCACTCATCTCAGGTAATGCATACTTTTTGTTGTCTATTTCTGTTCTTCGGCATGACATATGCCGTTTTTTACTCTGATAACATTCATGTGAATCTGGAGAAAGTGGTAGTCTGAAGTAAGCATTTCATGGAATTTGGGTGCAATTTTGTTTTTTGCTGTTACAGGAAGTTAATCTAAAAGACAATGGCGTCTTACCTGGTCTTGAGATGGCCATGAAATCAATGTTGGTTGGAGAGCTATCCCTTTTCCTCTTCTCTCATCAAGTCATGTATGGAGAATTGGGAATTCCACCTAGGATTAAGCCTGCGGCACAGTGTGTCTTCTTTGTTAGACTTATCAAGAGTATCTTGACTCCTAAGGAAGGGTAATTATTAAATTTTACCTAACAAACATAAGCTATGAGTACCAGATATGTGAGGCAGTAGAACTTAAGCCAAATATTAAGTTTTTCTAAAGACTATTCATTTCATCAGTAGAGAATACAATAAATTTTATTTCAAAATAAAGAATTAATTAATTTATTAAAATAATACAGTAATGCAAAATACAAAATACAAATACAAAAATTTTTATTCATACAAAGTAAGGGTACAATAACTGTGGAAACTCTGCCTCCTGTTTTAGTTTATAGAAACTGTGTTACAGGAAGCAGTGTCTTCCCAAATATAGGAACATACATAATCACTCTTACGTTGTAGACAAGAAAAGAAAACAATAATAATTACTTAACATATTTGAGTAAAACATACAGCTACTTAGCTAATTTTTAAAACATAGTTTTTTTAAAAATATATCAAAATGTTTCAGTAACAAAGTTTAAGAAATTGGGTCTAAATTTATGATTGAGTAGCAGCATATTAACCAGCATTCTCGCATGCAACTTGTATCTAACCATGTAAATAGCGTATAGTGCAGAGTATTTAGAAATTTAGAAATGTGTATATATTAATATATTATTTTTTAAATTATGTGTAAATAAAATCAACAATTTAGACTAGTTTCTCAAGAAACTTTTCAACTTCATCATAATCCAAACCACTAAGCCAGTCGTTTATACATATTTTGATTTTAACAGAATTTAATGTTTTTATTTTGAATTTGGAATTTATCATATTGTAGAATTTTGGTGCTAAATGATTATAATGTTTCCAGGCTACATTACTCTTACATTGAGGGACAGGACATTTGTCAATTCTTTTTTGCAGTTTTGTATATTTGCTTTTGCATTAGTGGCATTTGACTGGCCTCACAGCTCAGTTGGTAGTAACCCTGCCTTCTGCGCTGTAGGTTGTGGGTTTGATTCCCACCCAGGACAAACATTTGTGTGATGAAATGTTTATTCTGTGTCTGGGTGTTAATGTGCTATATGTATGTATACACAAAAAGTATATAAGTATTCTATGAGTTGTCTAGTTCCCATGATACAAACTATGCTTAGCTTACTTTGGGGCTAGACGGCGCTGTGTGAAATGTCCACCAATATTTATTATAACTATTATATTATTATTAATGTATTTTGGTTTTAAACTATTTCCAGTAAAATCAAGTAAATCAGACATTCCACCATCATGTATGAGTTACGGGTGCAATATGATGTGTCTTGCTTCTTCCCTTACCTAGGACCAAACTTTTTCTTTTTAATTTATTTATTCGCACAAAATACTACAATTCTAAAAACAATACATGAAAAACATTTGAAAATTGAATTGTAACATAAGCATATGTGCGTACAAGTAAAATAACATAAAAACCAGACTATTTAACAAAATAAAACCAATAATCATTCTTAATATTAAATTAAATTGCTTTTGTTAGGGGCAGATGTTACCATTAAGCATCAGGTGGGCTAACAGTTTTCTAAACAGTTTCTTATTTACAGCAAACTTGATCTGTCAGAACTAAACATGTTCCAAAGGGGGCTCAAAGAAGTAAAAATGCTGTATAGCTCAGGCACAGCTCTTTACAAGTCAAATAACTTCCCAGTTGCCATAAATTTGTTCAAAAAAGCAGTTTCAATGCTCCACAAAATCCGATTGGCTGATGAAAGAGAGGAAAACATCCAAGAAAGACTACTTAAGAAGCTATACATAAATTTAGCTGTTTGCTATAATAAAACGAGACAGCCTCGAAAGACTTGCATATCTTGTAATGAGCTCCATCGTTTGAACAGTCTTTGGAATAATGGAAAGGCCCTATTCCAAAATGCAAAAGCTCTCAGTATGATCGGGGAATATGATTGTGCAGAAAAACGTCTCGTAAGAGCAATGAAACTGATCCCAGGCAGTAAAGAAATGCAGGCTGAAATGGAATTGTTAAAGAGAACCAAAGCCTCATGTAATCAGACCAGATTGATCAATGATAATGTTCTCACATCGGAGAGAGCCAACACGATTGATAAGTTTCAGGATGAAGTAGATAAACTCATTAAGAATTTCAAAGAAAATGCCAATTTGTGCGAGCTCACTCTCCCTAAAAGTTTGAACTGGGAAGAAATAGATTATGTGAGAAAATCGTGCATCAGAGAAAACTTGTTTTTCAACAGGATCTCAAGAAATGATGCCCTTGACAATGATGAAGACAAAGCTGCTGATTGGGAATACAGCTTTGTGTTGGACAAGAAAGAGAACTGCAGTGACGAGATTCCAGCTGAGACATTAAAACAGCGTTGGATTAATAGTCCCTAAAAAAAATTGAGTATTATTCTTTCAATATAAAATTAAATTTTTGAAAGTGTTATGTTGAATTCAAACGAATCACATTTGATAATTGTGCCAATAGTCAATAACTGTCACTCGCGGGAAAGAATTCCTGAAATACTATAAATGTTATAAAGTTTTATTTCTCTACAAATAACTATTATTCACTTAAAATTAAATGACTTTTTCAGCTTTTTGTTGTAGATTCGTTGGATATAATTTATGGTTAAAAAATGTCGACTCAGGCAAGCTTAAATCTTTATTAGTAATAAGTGATAAAAGATTAACCTACTCATTAATTAAGAAATTAAGAACTTAAACCATTCTTAGTATCTTACATTTCTATGTTCCTATATAATTACCTATATAAAATGTCTTTGATAAATAAAGCAATGTATACATAGGTACGCATAGTGTCTACGGCGCGCAAAGAAAATTGTTATAAATTAACTTTAATACAAAACAATGTTTTAGTTTTTGGTGTTCCTGATTATTATTATTTGTTTTTGTAAAGTCAAAGTCGAAACTTTATTTCCATATAATTCATAAAGAAATGGCTTGGAAACGTCAATAATATTCAAATCATAGGTGACGCGTACTTATCGCTAAGTTTAACGCCTGTTCAAACCCCATTCGACCCTCCATGGGGAAGAACAGAAAGAAATGTAGTCTTGGACAAGGTCTTGAAACTATCAGGGGATGTAATGCTACAGTTTAATATAGACGCTCAAGATTTATTAATCACTAGCGATCCGCCACGGCTTCACACGGGTGGAACAGCAAGACAAAACCGTCATTGTTCAGAAATTTCGTATAAATCTAATAACTGTATGAAATAGATTTCAGTTTACTTGTTTTTTAAAGTATAGGTAACTTTCAGCCATTTTTTACATGCACAAGATCTGCCAAAATGTCCTTTCATTTCAAACAGAAACAACAAAACTACGGAGTAGGGGCAGGCGAAAGCTAAGTTAGAAGTCGCGGTTTAAAAATAAAAGTAGTATTTCATTTGGTTTAGGTCAATCCATATATACCTATCTCTTAGTGGACTCTAATCCTTTGTGGAACCTGACGATAATTTAATTGAACGTCCTAGGATCCAAATGAACGGGAACAACTTCTCCACACAATTTAATTAAACCATTGATGGAATAGGATACGTACCAATCGGCTACCACGCAAACTCATGTTCGATCAATAGACATCGAAGCACGTTCACCTTACCTTGATAAATTAGATCAGACCTAAGCGATCAGATCAGATTTGCAATGCGACTTGGGTCTTGTCATACCTAGTAGGGGAGAACCCAAGTCGCATCGCACGGGCTGTCGGCTCGTTCCGTAACTGTATCACATAAAAAAGGCATTTACGAATGGTAAGAAAAATCAACAATCCAACAAATTAAAGTTTAATGTTTAATTACAATTTCACATAAAACTAAATCTTGACTACATTCTACTGGCGGTACCGTAACATAGTCTCTTTAAAATGCAACATACTTATAACAATATTTTGTGTGTATACAAATGCGTTAACCGACCCAATTTCACTGTACAATGTCCCTCTCAGTCGGGAGAGTTGGAACTAGCCTTGAGTGGGCAGATTTAGGAGAACGTTCTGTCCGGCGGGGAGGTAAGTGACGTTGCGGGATTTGGCTAGTTGGTAGGCGATGTCTTCCGCGGCTTCGATACGTCTCAACTCGACGAGTCCCTCTCCGGCGCTGCCGAACGACTTGGCGAGCAGGACGGCCGCCTGAGCGTCTCCTTCCGCGGCGATGACGGCGGCCTTTTTCTGTTGTTCCGCCTTTTCCACGAGGAATCTGGCCTTCTCAGCCTCCTGCTGCGCTACCTGTTTCAACTCCACCGCCTGGGTGAACTCCTTGCCGAAGGTCAAATGTGTGATGGAAATGTCGTCTAGTATCAGACCGAATTGTGACGCCCTCTCGGTCAATAGCTCGTTTACTTTTTGTGACACAACCTGGAAATCAAGTTTAGCATTTTAATAATTATGGATTAGGCAGGTTTTCTTACTTTCAATGTCGAGAGAGTAGTAACTGGGGGGGGGGGGGGGGGGTCGAATGTAGAAAAAAGGTAAATCTATCTCCTAATTCCCATGATGCAAATTTAAAAGGGGGGCAAGGGACTTAACTCCTATAAATTCGAAATTTCAATTCCAAAAATGAAAAAAAAACTATTCATTATTTCCTAAAATTAAGTCCACTATTCAGTATATCAGTTCCCAGAAAAGTTTTTTAAATATAACTACCACTAATGGTTTTGACACTGTAATGATTTTTAGAAAAAAAAAAAAATGTGCCCTCATGTGTTTGTTAAATAAACGCATAAGTAAAAAAAAGAGATAAAATTGAATACACGCAATTGCTGGGCACTCTCAATATAAACAAACTTTAAAAGAGTGCATGGGGAAAAAGGCAGTGAAACAAAGAGAGAGGTGCAAAAGGAAATAGGAAAAAATGTTCAAACATAGTTTCATGAAAGATTAATATGACCTATGGCAGTAATATATGACTCTCTATTCCTATTTTTCGTGATACTCCACCCTGATGAAGGTTAATATGAGATTCCAAGCCTTCATTCATAAAACATAAGAAAAATCTAAGTCAGTATTGAGGAAAATACACACAAACTGACCTCTCTCTGAGTGATAAGTTCTCCAGCATCAAACTGGGCAACTACTGCCTTGAGAACCTCAGCTGTGATGGAAGGAAGCACTCTCTCATCATAGTCAACACCAAGGATTGTGTAGATCTTGGGAAGCTGATCAGGTACAGGTCTGAACAGGATACGGAGAGTGATGTTTACATTTTGAAGATCTGAAATTACAAATTAAGATTATTAATAATAGGTTTTTAATAAGAGTTATGGAATGAGCAAGGACATTGATCAGCCCATCTGATGTGATGTCGTAACATCTGCCCATAACAATTTGGGGGCCCGCATTGCTCACATCCATAATTTAACCCTCTAAATCCCTACACGTGTCCCCCGGGTGGTGCGAAATGAGCAACCCAAAGTAGCAGTAGAACTTGTGCTAAGTTCGCCCGGAAAAGTACTACCACCGCACCTGGTAATCAGCCGCCAAGCAGTGAGCATATTACATTGCCAAACCAAAATGTATCCATGATTTTTATGTGATAATGTTAAGGAAAAGCAGATGGCCCATCTGTTATTGAGTGGTAACCTCTGCCCATAACAAGTATGTACTATAACTTTGATCTGTATGCACCCGTAACTCTGAGACGTGAAGGTAAAAGTATCATGTGCCTATAATTTCACCAGCAACCACCTTTCAAACACAGTAACACGAATGCATTACTGCTTGGCAGCAGAAATGGGTATGGTGGCAGTACTTCCACAGATGAAATTGGCATAAGTACTATTGCTACTGAAATCAGTCTCATCATAATTGCAAATGTTTTGTAAAGCGTCTACATTAACTAGCCACATTGAGAATTGAAAAATGCTTTAACAATGTGAAATTGCCTTCCTTTAGCCTGATAACATTCCAGCTGAGCATGATTAGTTATGAGAATAATTTTTGTAGCCAACTTCAGAGATTTTAAGACATTGCCAGAAGTGTAGTAAATGTTTACCTTTACTTCCTGTGATGGTGGGAACATTTCTGGGACGGGATCTGATGTCAAAGATGATGGGCCTCTGCACCCATGGAATGAAGAAGTGCGTGCCTTCACCTACTACCAAGTTCTTGACTCCAGCAAATCTGTCAAAAATGACTGCTCTGTTGCCACCATCAACTGAAATTTTAATATAATTTATTCAAATATAGTTTCATATGGATACATGTGGAGATATTGAAGAATTGGTATTGGTCAGTTGAGAGCCGTCTGCTCTCACCAAAAGCTCTCGTAAACACTGTCAAGGCCATCTGCGGCCAACAGCATTATAGTCCAGTCAAAAAAATAATATTGGTATTGGCCTCCCAATGATTAGGATAATTAGAAAATAATGTATGGCTACAGTTAATTTCATTATTAGATTAGAAACTGGAACCTTCATAGTATATCTCTGTATTGCATGAAAAAAGGGCAAACTGGCTACCTAGTTATGAAAATCAGCCCGCTCAACATGTAACAAATTTATATATGAAAATTATTTTACCAAAACCTACCTATTTAGTGTTGTATTGAATTTTTAAATACAAGTTTCTGCATTATTACTAATTTTATGCATTTCATACCACACACCAAGTGTGATTCTATCCATTCATTATGAACACAAACACAAGTTAAAATTATGTTGCAATGATTAATCTCTGTGGGTCTTTTATGGTCAAAACAATCTCCAAGTGGCACATGAATTATAATTTGAAATGTCAATATTATAAACATACCATTGTAAAGAGCAGAGTTGACTACTCCGCCAACAACTGCTACTCCCAGGCCCAGCTGACCGATGCGATTGAAAAGGTGTGCTGCCATTTCTGAAATTGTTAATATTAGATATAGAATATTAGATAATTAAAAATCTTACAATGGAAGTAATCCAATAAAATTGCAATACATTGCGTTACTTTACGATACATTGAATCAGATTGTTTGGACCGGTACTATATATTAAATAAATAAGATTGTGACCCTGGACACGGAGTGTTAGGCATTATTTTGATGTAGATATCAAGAGTTGCAGTCAATTATACGCAAGAACAAATCTAAATTCCTCAAATTACCTAATGCACGATATGTTATCTAACCTAAAAAGTATCTTCAAAAACTGTAAGTTGCGCTAATTTTTACATTCTGTAGTGTAATACAGCATTTCTCACCTCGCAAAAGTATCACGTTTTTATCGTCTTTTTATTATTTGTAAGGAATTTCAGGCAATTACTAACAAGAATCCTGAAATAGCGCTATGCAAGTATTGAGGGAGCGAACAGACTAAAAATAGTGACATGCGCCGTCACTCATTCTTCATTAGTTATTGAGCTACCACAGGTAATAAAACTTAAGATCCGTTCTTCGTATAATATAAAAAAAATATACTACATAGTTACATTATTTCATTATTATTACATTCTGCACGCGATATTCTCCTACTGATTCAGGGTAGTGTAGTATGTGTAAAAGTGTAATATGACTGACATGGCCTAGCTAACTCCTTTCAAGTACCTACCGAACCGATTTGGCTGAAATTTTGAACATAGATAAATTAGTTCTAACCTGGAATAACAGATATGCTATTTATCGCGTTTAGCAATTTTGGTAGTAAATCCTACACGTAGCAGGATCACCAATCTGTGTAGTGGCTAATGTTTCATCAAAATCAGACTACCTATGTCAGTCCACTTATAGACAAAGACTATCAGCACCACTGAGGCTTAGCAAAAATAATTAAGCAATGCCCCGCGTCGAAAAATAATTTTGTGTCATCCATGAAGCACTACCTACTGAAGGATAATTTTTATCCCATGCGGTTAAACGACTGATATTGTCTGATTTTGATGAAACATTGGCCACTACAAAGACTGGTGGTCTACACGTAGGACTTACTACCAAAATTGCTAAACGCACAGCTAATCAGTGAGTAACGAGAAATTAATTGAACGAAAAATAAACAATGGAGTAGTTACGCATTCTGAATGCCGATTCCGAGGGGGTCTGCAGTGGGTGGCTCAATTATGCAATAACTGACAATCAGAAGATAATTAGGACACCCAATACGTTCTGGGATTGTTATGTAGCTTTCCGTTGTAGCTTTCAACCTTTGATAAAATATAAAGCTGCACACCGATTTCTTTAATTAAGTAGCACACACTTTTTTTCAATGGTTCCAGACTTTCACTCTTCACCGGGAATTAAGAGTGGGTAGGTATTGGACTCAAATCAAGTAAAACCTCTATCTGGGCGCCTTTACGGTTACGCCAAGCACACTTCTGCGGCCTTTACAATGTCGGGACTGCGACTGTTCGGGCTAGTTTTCACCTAGAATCTATTCTTTCCCCATAGTAGCCGGAACACATCTATATTTCGAAGCAGTAGGAGTTTTGAGGGCGGGGTGACCCAGTAGTACTGACCCCGAGTTTCAAACCAGAGGTTGCAGGTTGAAAATCCCGGCGTGCACCAATAAGTTTTTTGCTTGAAATATATATGTGCCACGTTTTCAAAATTCCGAAGAAAAACATCATGAGGACACCGACATGTCCTAGAACAAAAAATTGGACAGTGCATGAATCCGCAAACGTTGATTCCACTTCCTAGGGTCTTATTCTTAGTACCCGCATAAAAATAGGCATATCTAACACAATTAAATGTATTTCTCATAGATTTGCATTCGACGAGTGAGAGGGTTAGTCGTGTTTAAGTAGTGAGATAAATTTTGTATTTAGTCATTGGTCACCCCAAGATCTTCGAAAAGGTGAATAATTATTTTATCAAGAAGTCAATGACACCATTTGCATTGACATTGTATTATATCTTATATGTGATGTGCTTTGTTTGTTCAATGCAGAACTTTATGATAACGCTGAGATATTTACTTAACGAGCAGTCACTTGGTAAATATTGCTTATATAACAGTGTCCAGTTCATTAATTAGCGAAGAGGTTTTATTTATTTCTGAGTAGTTTTGCAGGAATCTATTTATGCTTATCAGTTGGTAACTGTGAGTGAAAATGAAGATAGTTCCGGATGTGGAAAGGTGTTGTTTTTGCTGCCCTTTGCGACAAGGGATTCTAGTTTTGGGGATTATAAACATTGTAAGTACGTTTGTTTTCATATCTATACATCTATTCAAATAAATAAAATTGGAGTGTCTGTTTGTAATATTAAAATAACCGCTTTTTACTAAGTGCATAATGGATGTATACACGGTACATACACCAAAACAACATTTTTTACAATTTTTGTCTGTCTATTTGTTCCGGCTAATCTCTGAAATGACTGGACCGATTTTGACGGGACTTAACTGGCAGATAGCTGATGTAACAAGCAGTAACTTAGGCTACTTTTCCGAGGCGTAAAATAGGGGTGCGTGATAAAACCGAATTCCACGCGGACGAAGTCGCGGGCAACAGTTAGTATATTATAAAACTAGCTGTTGCCCGCGACTTCGTCCGCGTGGTTTTTTTAATTCATACGCTGTTTGGCCATAGCGACATAGTCACTAGGGTTTCCAGGGCGTAAAACCGAAAAGCCGGACAGACTGGCGAGTTTAGCCGGGCATTTTGGTAAAAATGTCCTACACCTCTAATTTTTTAGTCTTAGAATATAACACAACAGTTTTCTTTTTATTAAAACTTATTTTTTTTTATCATTGTATCAAACTATAATCATTTTACTTTTTCATATTTTTAAATTCTAATGAAACTACAATAAAAGTCTTCTTTATACCAACATATAGAAATATAAAGAAACTGGCCAAATTTAAAAAGCCTAACAAAAGCCAACTTATTTGGCCGGGCACGCGACCAAAAAGCATGATTGTGTCCGGCTTTATCCGGACGCCTGGCAACACTAGTCACAGCACAAACAAAGACGAATAAAACAGTATCGTTCCTGTGATTTCAGATATTCTCTCTCGCGGCCATATCATGGCTGGTGTTTACAACGGAACTGAAGAAAGCAAGGCTCATGAACGATGCGTCGCTTGAAGTGGCTACTGCTACCGTCCTCTTCAGTATATTCGGCATGAGCGTCATACTGAACTTGTTGCTGCTTGTAGCTGGATGCCAGGTAACTGGAATCTAGATTTTATGAGGCTCAAGGAATCCGTTATCCAAAAACGTCGTTAAAAGTTGAGTCTCTCTCAGGCAGGTGAAAAAGGGGTACAGGAGAGACTCGCTGTTTGTTCTTGATTTATATATAATAATAATATAAAAAATTTGTTGGACATTTTACACAGCGCCATGGAGCCCCAAAGTCAGCTAAGCATAGCTTGTATAATGAGAACCAGACAACTGATATAATACTTATATCACACCAAATTCGTCCGGGGAAGTACTGTCACCATGCCCATTTCTGCCGCCAAGCAGTAACGCATTCGCGTTACTGTGTTCCAGTTTGAAAGGTGGCAACCGCCGGTAACCGGCAACCACCGGCGCCGGTGAATTTACAGGCACCTACAGGTTTCAGAGTTACAGGCACATACCTATGATGCGACTTCGGTCTTGTCGTATCTATGTAGGGTATTACCCAAGTCGCATCGGTTGTTATGGGCAGGTCACAACTCAACACTAGGTGGGCCACATACCTGACTCCCCTCATTCCTCTTTTGCGGCATTACAAGGGCGCGAGAAAATAGAAGGATAGAGACCTCGCAGGAGAGGACTGAGTTAAATGGTCCACCTACTCTTCACTTTTCAGAAAGACATACACATGCTGCGGTTATTTAATTGCTATGCGATAGCCACAACATTGGCAGCGTTGGTGCCTACCTTCATTCTACTGTCTCGAAAGATGTACTACGATGGAGGGGTCGCATTGCTTGCTATAGGTAAGAACTATCCGGACTGGCCTCAAAGGTCAGTTGGTAGTAACCCTACCTTTAAAGGATACCTACTTAAAATAAAAATAAAACGAGTTTTCCGAAAATTGATTACATTAATCTTTTCAAAGTTTTACTTAGTAAAAATAGGATCCTCTTGCAAATGATATAGCTTCTTGATTGATATTTGCATACCTGGAAAAATAGGCATAGGTACTGTATGTAATTTGAAAATTGACTGGTTCCTTTTTCATATGAAACATGTGGCAGATTTAGCCAAGAAATAACGTTCACTTTTAAATTAAACGTAAGTGGGTGTAGCTAAGGTTACAAAGTATATTTAGACTCAGGAAGTTCCTTGGGGCTACAAAATATATGTTTTTTCAATCAAAATATCTGAG